>JAJIBD010013585.1:0-41420 GCA_021461705.1 Cryptotis parvus | reverse complement strand
TCCCTTTCAGAGGGTTGAACTAGAAATGCATTTTTAAGAAAATCATATTTGTTTAGAGTGATAGGTGTTTCCTGACAATGTTAGCTTAAAAAGAGACTGTGGCATTCTTCTTGGACACTTTTCCTGTTCTGTCATTAGCTCTCTGAGAAAACGAGCTGCCATATTGTCAGTATTTTAGAGAAATCCAAAGGGAAAAAACACATTTATTTTTAATCAACATCCAGTAAGAACCTCCTAAGTCTGTCAAGAGTTAATGAATCAGTTTGACTCTTCTGAGCTTTTTAACTTGTCTTGTAGTAAGTTTAGCACAGGATTCTTCCTTCTTTTAGATAAATCTTTTAGTTGCCATCAGAGACCATGCAGACACCTTTTTTGCCTGGATTTGCTACCACCTTAGATATAGGCATCAACTAAATCATTTCAATTTTCCTGGTTTAGATTATTCAGTGAGATATTATTTGTCAATATAAGTAATTAAGTAATTAGTTGATAATATTTGTCAATATAAGTAATTAGGTTTGGGGCATCGTGGTATGCAATAGTCAGTACCTAAAATTCATGATTTCTCATGCTGTGCATTTTTCACATCTCATATATTAAAACTAGTTACTAATTATTGAAATTTTGGAGCAGTGCTTCTGTAAGTGACTGATACTGGGCGCTGGAGTCATGGAGGACAGCAGTAATCTAAGGTGAAATTGGTGGACACTATCTGCATATTCACTGAAAAGAAATATATTTTCAGGAGGTACTGAATGATTTTTTCCCTGTAAAGAGGTTGCCAATCAAATAATTTTGGGGGACCTTTGCTAGGTTTGAGTTAAGTTTTTGATTCTTAACTCTGATTTGATATGTTGCTCAATCTTTCTATGAAATAGATACTAATCTATAAAATGAAAATAACAAAAATATAGTTATTAGAAGTGTTTCAAATTATATGGGCCCAGAATGGTGCTCAGTACATGCTATTATCATTGCTCCATTACCGTAGAAAGCACATCTGATAGTGCACCTACACAGAGACAGAGAATGTCTGAAAACATGATCACACATTGGATCAATGATATTAAGTACACCAAAAGAAAATAAATGTACACGAGAATGTGGAAAGTGAGAGGATCAGTCACAGACTAGAAGCCTCCAGAGAGATTTTGGTAATTATTCATATGTGGTTGATTTCTCATTGAAGATAGAATATTCTATCTAATTACATGATTTTTCAGTTAGTTTAACTTAGAAATCTGCATGTGGCAATGCAAAGGTAATTTAGTATATAATATTTAAATGTTAAAATTTATAAAGATATTTTGTCAAATTTTTATACTTAGCTGTATGTGCAATGATGTCTGCATATATATATATGTATATATATGTATACACAAATATATTGAAGAATAAATGAATTTGCCAGAAGTATTATCTAGCATATATTCAGAATGTATATATATAAATTATATATATATTATATATATGCCTAACTGTAGTTGTGACTTACTCTATCTTTACCTAAGAACAGTAATAACACATTGTAAACATAGCAGCATGCTAAGATGTACAAACATGCTAAGATGTACAAACAAGGGTGAAAGATTGTATTCAAGATAAGTCTTAAAATGTACAAGAAGGGTGATTGGATTTAGAAAGCTAAACCAAATTAAACCATTTTGTTTGCAGTACTCTAAATATTGCCATTATCATTTTAATTTCTCATTGTGTTTCATAGAGCATATGTAAGAAATAAAGACTTTTTGTGAAAATATACTTGAAAATTAAAATATATATAATTAGCAGGATGGTGGCCATGGATATATAATTAGTTAAGGAAAATTTTCTAGGTACTCTGCTTAAAAACATAAAAATGGATTATATTATTAAATCACACTCTCATGTGCAAATATTTGTAAAAAGTAGCATAGTAAAGAAAAGGTGTTATTTTTTCTAGTATTAGAAACTAAAAATCATTTTTTTTCAGATAAATATAGGTTTTTCCATTAATTATATTACAACACATAGTGGTTTATATCTAAAAATCTGCCCAAGCAAAATTTCTAACTTTCTCCTTATAGGGGGGTGTGTGTGTGTGTGCGTGTGTGTGTGTGTGTGTGTGTGTGTGTGTGTGTGTGTGTGTATGCTTTGGTATGCAGACTCTTCACAGGGACATGAATGCATATAAATCTGTCTTGTTTCTTCCTTTATTGCCATTACCATTTTTTAATATTAGAAGAATAATATTTTATAGTTATAAAATATTATTTGGGGATTACTACATAGAATGGGATGAAATTTATTATCAGCTACCAAATTAGCCTCCATGATGGCTTACTCTAATGGAAACCTATTGGCTGATTTAAACACCAACTGCTCACATAAGTTTATTTTTCAGAAGAATATTTGATTCCCCCAACATCATAAATGTTATAACATTTATGATGTTAGAGGAATCAAATGTTAATTCTTCTTAGAAATTTTTCAAGCCCAGAAATTCTTAAGCCTAAAACACAGGTACACCCGGCAGAGCAGAAACCAGCTTTCCCTGTTGAACCCCTGCATTCCACGGACCACGAGAGCAACTTCCGACCCGAGTCCACCATCCCGATGGAGCCTCGGAGGAGCCCAGAGAAACCCCCACACCTTTCTGGCAGCGATCCTCACAATCCACACTCTGCAGCAGGTAAGATATCCACCCAGCAGATTAATCCAGTCTCCAGCCTGGCTTGTCAGAAACCCAGACTACAAGGACCCATCACGCAGAGACCCGCCCTTCAGAGGAGAGTATTTCAAGCCCAGGAATGCTTGAGCCTAAGACACAGGTACACCCGGCAGAGCAGGAACCAGCTTTCCCGATTGCGGCCATGGCGCGGCCGCACGCATTTACTCTCCAAATTACCATAAATATTCTACCAACCACTCTGAGAGAGCCCCACAAAGTAATGAGAATATAGCGCCTGCATGGCAGAGCCTGGCAAGCTGTCCGATGCGTGTTCGATATGCCAAATCCAGTAACAGAAATGTTTATTTTCCTGACCCGAAAGAGCCCTTAGTATGGCAGCAGTAAGAAAGGCAAACAAGCAGTGCCTGATAAAATTTCATGGCCATCCTAGGCTGCCAAAACGAAGGACTAAAATGACTGTCTGTACTTTCAATGCACGCACGCTGACATCAGAAGCATATATTAAGGATCTGATGCTGCAAGCGCAAAAAGATCAAGTACGACATCATTGGTCTGACTGAGACAAGGAGGCGCCAGCTGCATCATGCTGTATTTGACACCGAGAAGAATTGTTTCTTGGAACATGCGACTTAAAGAGGCATCGGTGGCATTGGTGTCCTTGTCAACACGAACATGGCCGTAAACATTGATTCATTTGAAAGCCTAACAAACCGAATAGGACGATTATACTTGAAGAGATGTGGCCCACTGCCAGCAATTTCTATCTTCATTGTCTAAGCACCAACATCCACATACAAAGAAGATGAAATTGAGAAATTCTACATGGAATTGGAGGAGTTCTATAAAAAGATCACACCTTCTACAAGATCATAGTTGGTGATTTTAATGCCAAGATAGGACCAAGAAGATAGGCTGAAGAACTCCACATCGGGACCCATGGCCTAGAATGGAACGAACAGGGTGAGAGACTATCTGATTTCATCATGTCCACTAGGACCATTCATGGGAACTCACAGTTACAGAAAGCTGAAGCGAAACGTTGGACATGGGAATCTCCTGGCGGACAGTTCCACAATGAAATTGACCACATCATCTTCAATCGACGGTTTTGTCTGACCGATGTAGCTGTCGTCCCCAAATTCCAAACAGGATCGGACCACCGTCTCCTTCGTGAAAAAATTCTACTCTACAACGGGAGAAAAAGGCTACAAAGTTTAAGAAGAGAACTCCCAGAATGACCACCAACTGAGAACTCTTTGGCACCATTGCAGCAACATGAAAAGATACCATGATTGACGACATCGATGAAGAATACAACCGACTGGTTCAGCACCTCCATGATTGTGCGAAGAATGCCGAGAGAGAGAAAGACACAAAAGAATGCCTGTCTTCAGAAACTCTCGAGCTCATTCACCAATGTGGCAAGGCACGAGCCTCAGGAGACCAAATGCTAATGTCCAAGCTTGCTAAACGGTGCAGAGAAGCGATAAAAGAAGACCTCAAAGACAGAAGAGCAGAAATACTGGAAGATGCAGCAGAAGCCGGGAAAAGCATTCGCGACTGCCCGCCTGTCCTTCGCCAACTATAAGACCAAGATGACTGCCCTCTGACGTCCTGATGGATCTATTACATCTTCCAGAAAGGCACTGGAGAAGATTATCCAGGACTTCTACTCAAATCTCTTTGATAGCCACATCCACCTGCCCACATACCAAATTTCACAGGATGAATATGTCGTGCCCAATGTTCTCCCTTCTGAAACGACGATGCCATCTCATCGGTAAAGAAGGGAACAGCACCAGGCCCAGACAAAGTCAGACCCAAACACCTGAAGAATCTGCTGTCGGTACTCATCAATACACTAGCTCGCCTCATCACATGCTACCTGTCCGAATGCAA
This sequence comes from Cryptotis parvus, assembly GCA_021461705.1. NCBI lineage: Eukaryota > Metazoa > Chordata > Mammalia > Eulipotyphla > Soricidae > Cryptotis > Cryptotis parvus. The sequence continues at coordinate 36,850 of JAJIBD010013585.1, read as the reverse complement.
GGTGATACAGTGACAGTGATATTCTATAGTATGCATGTGATATATTTTTTCAGTTGTTATCATATGGAAAAAACTCATTATAATATTTGGATTTTTTTCACCACAAAAAAATTCTTGCTATTTCTTCTTAGAATGAGTCCCAAAATGGGTGTTAAATTATAGTGACAACTTAATTTTTAATAAATGTCAGATTAACTTCCAAAAGGATTTAAAAAATCCATTGTCTCCATATATCTAAAAGTCCCCATTATATTCTATATTGCATTTTATTAGTAATTTTAAGCATTTTCCTATAAGATATGTATATATTTCATAAGAAAGAAGAATACTTTCTCATTGATAACATCATTGAATTTCTACTTCTTTGAATTTTATAGTTATATTTTTCTTCAATTTTTAATTTGCCATTTATATTTTGTTACCCATTCTAGTATTTTGTTACATCTTAGGTGTGAAATAACTAGTTTTCACAAGGTGATGAGATGTGTTAAAATTATATGTTTCTGACACATTTTTTTACCTTTTGACTTTATTTCTTCTATCCAGGGTTGAAATCATATGCATGTCACAGCATCTTAATTTATTATTCAATGTATTCTGAATTTCTTATATTGTCATATCACTTTATTTTTAATTTAATGTCATATCACTTTATTTTAATTGAAATTTTTAATTTCAATTCAAAGAAATTAAAAGCAATATATTTTTAAAAATTATGATGCACAAGTTTCTTTGAGAATTTACATTTTAATGTTCATTATATATTTTAAATCTCATATTTTACAGTAAGTGCTTTTCATAAGAAAATTAAGGAGAGTTTTTTGTGGACAACATATGAGGTATCTGCATCCGATGAGATGGGTGGAGATATTTCAAAGTTGATAAAGACTAGTGAGGATCCATGTGTGTTTGATGAAATAATTCATGCATTGCATTATTTCTGTTTTTTTTCCAAGGATGTTACATCAATATCAGTTATATAGTTTTTCACCAATAGCTTGTGACAAGAAACAAAGCCAGAAATATTTTAGAAACCAAAGTAGCTTAAAGTTCCTTTCACCCTTCCACAAAACAACTGTACTTTCATGAGACAAAAAATAAAATGAAAGTCACCAAAGTATCAAATGCTAAATAAAGTTTTGCACCCTGGTAAAGATTTTCAAAGGAGATATTCAAAAAGGGTTGTTTAGAAGTAATAGGTAAGTCAGACCATTTAGAAGACTCACAACTTTGAAACACATATGCATTTAACAAAGTCCCTCAAAAATCAAACCATTCTAAATGAAATAAAATAAGACATTGGAGAAAGATTCCATGTTCCTGGTTAGAAAAATTGATTATAATAAGATGTCAATGTTTTTCTAAATGTTCTACAGGTCAGAAAAAAAAAAAAAAAAAGTCCCGTATGAAAGTACTTTGAAAGCTCATCAAAATATTAGGCTTAGTATGGATATGACCTAAGAATTCATCTCCTCTGTACCTGTCCAGAAGTGAAAATATATCCATATAAAAATTCAACAGGTAGCTTCACAGCAGCATTATTCATTATAGTAAAAGTAGGAAACAACAGAAATGTTCTTTAAGTGATGAACACATAAACAAAATGCATATAGTGACCACACATCAATGGAAAATGAAAAGAAATGAAATATGGAATGCGAAATGCCATGGATAAACCTTGAATATATTATAAAGTGAGAGAAAGCAGTCAAATTGCTGCTCATTTTCTGAATTTATTTCAGTGAAATGACTGGGATAAAGCAAATCTGTAGAGGTAATAATTAGATTAGCTGCTACCTAGGTCTAAGTCAGGGAGAGGGACTGAGAGTAGCTGCTATGAATGATCACACAGATTCTTCGGACTAAAAAATGCCTTAAAATTTGTCATGGCTATGGTTGCATAAGTCAATATCCATACTAAAAAGCACTGAAGTATAGATTTATAAAAAGAGAGTTTAAAGGACAACCTTGTTAAATGACTTATACCCTATTTATCCAAACTGACAATATTAGGAAACCAATTCCAGAGCTAAAATAGGATGAATATTTAGAGAATTCTAGTTCTCTTTATAGCAACATGAGAGTTGTGTCGTGATCATTTTGTTGGGTTATTAACAACCTTCTGGATTTTGGACCTTACAATGGCTGGTGAACATAAAACTCTGATTAATCCAAAGGACACTGAGAGCTGGATGACCACTCTGATGACAGAAACGAGATAGTTTGTTGCCTTACTTGGGATTATAAATCATCAGAATTTTCTCAGGGCTTCACTTGTATCACTTATCTTCCCGGTGTTCATAGATTTGCTCGAGCAGCCACCAGTAACATCTCCATACGTCCTGTTGCAAGCAAGTGTAACCCAAGGGCATCTGCTCGCTCAGGAACAGGAAGAGCCTCAAATCATTCCTTCAGGTCATGGGAATGAGGTCCATAATTGTTACTGGTTTATTTGGCACATCAAATAAAACATGGCTCTGCTGTGTTTGCCAGGCTCTGCTTTGTAGGTGGTATACTCTCAGTAGAAAGCTCTCATCTTGAGTATTTACTGATGAAACTCAATCGGGAAAGATCAGGTTTTCTCTGAGGAGCTGTGGAGTCTGGATGTTGAGAATGACTGACCTTGTGGTGTGGGGGTTCCTCTGGCTTCTTGCTAGGCTCACTGGGATGATGATCCACGACTAGAACTTGCCTAGAGGTGTATACAGTGTATAAATGTGAAAGATCCTGGGAAATACCTGATCCTAACATCCAGTACTATCTAAGACTGTTGGACCTGTGACTGACGGAGCTGAGGGTCTGGCATGTCTCTCTTCGGGGTTGCTGGCATGGAGGTGGAGGAATGGGAGGAGGAACCCAAATACCCTCTCCAAATTCAAGCAGTGTGGCCCCTCCCCCGCACGTGTGAGCGAACCCTTGGAACTATGTTGGACTGGCCAGGGGCTAAGGATGTGTAAATCTTCCTAAAGGATGAAAAGTTAATTATGAGGCTTCAAAAGAGTGGAAGTCATAATAATTGTCCTATTGAATAACCTTATGAGGAGGATCAGTCATGTCTAATTTCTGACAAGAATGAAAAGGACATAGATGGTTTTTGCTTGACCAGTTGATCTTTGTCTGCAAGATGGAGGAAGTTGCTTAAAAACAAGTCAATGAAGGTTTTTTCAATCCATTATGGATTCCTTATCAAACCTACCATAAACTGGTTGACTTTTCAATAACCAACACTTGTGTCTCATTATTATAAAGATAAAGATTTCTAAGGACAGAGTATTGGTATATTTGTTGTTTGGTTAGAAGCTATTTTCTGGTTCTTAGCAAGCATTTACTGTCTTTAACTTCACAGAGTTGAAGTAGCAAGGGAGCATTCTTTGCTTTCTTTTATAAGGACATGTATTATATTTATGAGCACTATTGCTTATGATCCAATCACCTTTCAATACCCACACTCTTTGACACCATCTTATTGGACACTTGATTTCAACATAAAAAATTGAGAGTGAAAGCAAAGACATTCAGTCTATAATAAAAATATCTACCTTAAAACAAATGTATGAGGAAGAAAAGTAAAAGTTATTTGAGACTCCTGAATTATATCCCATCTTTCTAAGAGTTTTATGTCTGAACTGCATCAGGGGAGAGTCTCAGCTTTAAATTTGCTTCAGAACTTTGATAATTATAATTCTCATGATTAAATTGATACTGCATTTTGCAACATAAAATAACTTTATTTATTTATTTGCTTTTTGGGTCACACCCAGCGATGCTCAGGGGTTACCCCTGGCTCTGCACTCAGGAATTACTCCCTGGTGGTGCTCGGGGACCATATGGGATGCCGAGGATCAAACTCTGGCCGGCATGGGCTGGCCGTGTGCAAGGCAAATGCTCTACCGTCTGGGCCATCGCTCCGGCCCCCAAAATCACTTTATTTTTAAAAAATTTAATATACCACTGTGAGATATACAATTACAAAGATGTCCATGTTTGGGTTTCAGTCATACAGAGTTCCAGCATCCATCCCTCCACCAGTGCCCATTTCCCACCACCAATGTCCCCTGATTCTATCCCCTCTCCCCCAGCCTCCCTCTATGACAGGTTTTTGTCTCTCTTCTCTCTGTCTCTGTCTCTCTTTCTCTCTGTTTCTCTGTCACTGTCTCTGTTTCTCTCTCTCTCTCTCCTCCTCTTACACATTGTGGTTTGCAATGCATACATTTAGAGGTAATCATGTGTATCCCTTTGCCTATATTTAATGCTCAGTTCTAGGGTGGTATTATAATTTCCAACAATTATTAGCACATTGTTACCTTCTCTGTCTTACGTAACCTCTGACTCCCACACACTTGTGGTAGAATCCACCCACTAACAAGATCTCCTGATCCATGTTTTGCTTACCTTGGGTATTTTTTTTATATCCCACAAATAAATGAAGCCATTCTATGCCTGTCCTTTTCCCTCTGTCTAATTTCACTCAGCATGACCCTCACAATGTTCATCTATGTATACCAAATTTCATAACTTTATTTTTTCCTAACAGTTGCATAGTATTCCATTTTGTAGATGTATCACAGTTTCTTTATCCAGTCATCTGTTCTCATGCACTCTGGTTGTTTCCAGATTTTGATTATTGTGAATAGTGCTGCTATGAACGTAAAAGTTCAGATGGTGTTTCTGCTGTGTGTTTTTGGCCTCCCAGAGTATAGTCCAAGGAGTGGTATTGCTGCATAAAATCGCTTTAATTCTATTAAAGTTTCCAGGAAAGTCATAGAACATGTTTATATATGTTCTATATATAGAACAGAGGGCAGAGAAAAAATTGACAAAATAAAAGTGCATTTAAAAAGTCCATGAGCGGCTGGAATGATACTATTGTGGGTATTATGCTTGCCTTCCATCCAGCTCAGTTAGCAGTTTTAATCCCTGCTAGACCATATGGTCTTCAGTTCCTCAGGTGGTCTTTACTCTCTAGAGCCATGAGTATACTCTGAGCAACACTGGTTGTGGCCCTGCCTCTCCCCTTGGCCCCAGTGGAGAGTGGAAGACATTGTAAATTCTTATAAGCCACCAGTTAATCTTTTAATTCTAAATGACAGTAATAAAATATTTAATCCAAAGAAATATGGAGTGATTTTAGATGCCTAACAAATAATGAGTACATTTATCTATTCATTTGCTTATTTTTGAGTTTTTGGGTCATACCCAGCAAATGCTTATTGCTGAGCCCTGACTCTGAACTCAGAAAACACCCCCTAGAGGTGTTCAGGGGATAATATGGGATGGTAGAGATTGAACCTAGTAAGCCATGGGCAAGGCAAGCACCCTCCTCGCTGCACTATCTCTAATGAGTACTTTAGTATAATTTCTCTCAATTTTCTTTTGCAAGTATTAATATACCTTTAAGCAGTATTATAGAAAATATTTTTTTTCTGAAGAAAAGCATGTTCTCTATATTGTCCAACAAGTTAGCCGGTACCAGATATACTTACTGAGCAATTGAAATGTACCTAGAGTAAGTGAAACATTGACATATATTCTTATATATTTACTTTAAATGCAAATATAAATAGGCATATATGGCTAGTAACTACAATATGGTATGACTGATATCTTGAAATTGTCTTAAAAAGAAAAAGGATGTGGGTCAGAAAAGTTTTTATTTCAAATTCAAATCTAAGTTTAGTCAATAAAAAAAAAAATCTAAACCAAAATATGGTTTTATTTGTCTAAGTGGTGATTGCAGAAAAAAAAAATCAGAATGAAACAAAACCAGTAGAATTGTACTTTATAGATTAGATTGTGGATGACCTTAGTAACAAATAAGTTCATAATGAAATTTGCCAAAGTTAAAATATATTCAGACTTAGGTTTCTGAGAACTAGGCAGGTTTATTAGCATTCATAATAAATTGCTTTTGGCATTTAAACTAGCCAATTTCTATTAATGCAGATTATTAGCTATATATATCTTGTTAAAATAATCTGAACCAACTTCCATTCTTTAAATTTTACATGGAAATGTATATGCATCTGATTAAAATATTCCAGGATAACTCTCTAAAATGTCAGTTTGCTTTCTCTAAGATAGTAGGGAAACACATCCTAATTAAGTGAAGGCTATTACTTGCCCTTGGTAAACTTTGCTATTGACCCTTTTCTAGTCAAGAAGAAAGTTCACAGAATGTCTTATAAAATGATACATTATACATTATACTGACAGTGATCAATATAAAACCAAACCGATCAGAGTGATATTTATTACTGCAGTCACTTGAAGATTTGCAAGTTATGGTGGCATTGTCTGCAAATGAATCTGAGTTTGAACATTTTTTTTAAATGCACAATGATGGTAGTTTATTTGTCTCTTTCCTAAACACCAGTTCTCTTTGACCCTTATACACAATTACAATTTCCTGTACCAAGCTGGCAGTGTTATCTTTCCTGGAGATTAGACATCTATAGATAAATTATAAACAGCCTAGATATTGTCTCAGATGTGACAGCCTAAACTCGACTGGATATAGTAATGTGCTGGTCAATGGCCTACCAAAAATACAATGGTGATCCCTAAAATGGTTTAAGTGTGTGGTAGCTGATAGCATTTAGATTTGTGTAAGTGGGCTATATCATTTAGATTTGTGACATTCACCCAAAGATAACAATGACCTAAGACTCCTTGTTGTTAAGTAACACATGCTAATACTTTATCAAAGACCAAATTTCTCAAAACAGTGCAAGGTTGGAAGTGTTTAAGAAAGTAAATGACAGTTATAAACACTCACATATCTAGCGTTTGTTAAGTGTTTACTATACAGTTAGCACTTTATACGAATTGTTTCTTATTAGTATCATTATGAGATAAGTTATATTATAATTCCAACATACAAGGGAGAAAGCCAAAGCATACAAAAGAGTAAGAACATGCTCAAGGTAATCCAATTAATTATTGATAGAAGTCTTGGGCGTTTATTAAGAACAATGTAATGTGATCTTTAAAATTCTCCCTATCAATCAAGAGAGAATTTTTTGTGTATATCTAAACAGGTAGGGATGCTGGATTTTAGATATACACTAAAATTCTCCCTATCAATCCAGGTCAAAGGAAGTTTTATCTAGCCTGGGCTTGCAGTGTACAGTATTGATACACAGTCAGTAAGTAGCTTGCTACTGCATAACTTGTATCTCACCTAAATTCTTTTCACCCCTTTTAAAAGAAGAACAAGTTTAATGTGAAGAAGTCAGTGAGGACCTTATTGGAGCCTAATAAGGGGAGAAGAGATAGTCATGTGCCCTGGAATCAAATACTCTGATTTCTGTGTCAGTGGGTAAGGAAACCCCAGGAATGGGACATTGTACAGAGAGCTTGTCGAATCTGATTCTGACCTTGCCTCATAGGTCCAAGCAAAGCAAAGAAGAGATGGGAAATAAGAGATATTAAATTCAGATCTGGAACACTCGTTTATTATTCCCAGCTCTGTTTCTTAAGAGTGGAACTGCCTCCAGCCAAGTCCTTAGACCATTCTGAATTGCAGTTTTCGTCCATCAAAGGTGTAAAACCCAGGCTGATCACTTATGCTATTCAAAAGGGTAACTTTCTCTGTGTGCAAAATCTTAAGATGCTCCCTCTCGATTCATCTCTGAAAGTTATCTTTTCACTCAGCGTCCTTCTTCAATATACCCGTGTTTCAAGAGGAGTTAGTTCTTTTCTTTTACGAGTGTGTTTGGGTGTCTGTCAGAGTTCTTTGTTGTAAGCAGCAGAATTTCTGCTGGCTGGATCAAGCAGACAGGTATATTAGGTTCAAGCAGACAAGTCTATCAGTTTAGAATTTCCTCGAGGGCTAGATCGAGATGAGGAAGTTATTCTGCCATGATAGATGTCAAACTACAGGAGAAGAGAGGATTGGTGCAAGAGAAACAGGTATGGTTGCTGCTGGATTTATTCAGGAAAATATCTGTTACTGTTCCTGCTCTGCACCCTAGGCTATGGGGGAATGACAACTTGGGGTACTGCACTTCCTCTCTGGACCCCTGGCTCTACCAGCAGATGGAATCCTCTGAAATGGGCGTAGATTTCCCATATAGCTAATTTACATCACTGCATCTCCTTGAATAGTTCTCACTGTCACAATGTTGAGTCTCACGTTGTTCTAGCTGCAAACAACGTTGGAAATGTGAGTTTTCTGATTTGTATTTTGGAAAGACGAGGGTTTATAATGGAGAAAATAGAAAAAAAAATCCTAAGAAGATATGAGATGTAGCTCAGCCACATTTAATCTTCTATAATATCAAGGAAAATGTTTCCCTCAAGTTCCCTTTCGTATTGAATTTAGTACAGACATTAAGTAAACAATAATGAAACAGAAATATTTTCTAGGTGCATCAGCTAATCCTTGACCCTTTAAAAGAGAAGATTTCTAAACAAAGTATACATTTTTTTGTAGTATAAGTTTTTGATAAAAGTTCTGTTATTATGAACATGATTACACAGTTCAGTAGAGTGGACTCCCCATTATGTGACTTGCATTAAAGTAGGCTATAATTGGTAAGCAGAGAAAAGAGTCAATTGCAAACCAGCCTCCTTCAATGGGAATTTTTCACATTCCTCACTCTCATGGAGGGTGTGAAAGACCCCAGGAATAGACTTGTATATGTTCAAATCCTGTAGGAGGAACTTTGAGCATTTCAATAACTTTCTGAAGCTTATAAGAGGTGATGAATGTGAAGCAGAGTTCACAGCGCCAGGTGCTTTATAAGTGTAACTCGTTGAATAATGGAGCTGCCTGCTTTTTTTTTTACCTGACTTGGAAATCTGTTTAATGTTACTTTTTTTCTGCCACACCTGTCTGTCACTCTGTTGGGTCACGATCCAGGGAGATCAGAAGCTGGCCCCTGTGCACAGAGGGCAAGGAGAGATCAAAGCAAAAGGAAGAACATTCCATATAAGTTGACAGCGGTTTTAATAACCAGGGGGACTTCTAGAGACACTTTGCCTTAGGCAGGCAAAAGACAAGTGGTTTTGTGGCCACACCTTAGTCCCAAGCGTTATATTGTGTGCAAAGTTTTTAAATACATTTAGTCACATGCACCATCCAGGTATATTTAGCAGAGCATTTTATTTCAGGGTTATGCTCTGCAGCAGTTCCAGAAACCTGGGTGTAAAGAAAGGGTTTGGGGGAATAAGGAGCCTCTGTTGCAACCTGCTTGAGGCACTTCCACTTGGCTGTTTTATTAGGCTGTGGTATTTCTAACTACTCACTTCCTGACTTTAGGACTTTGACCGAGCAACTTGCTCAATTCCAGAGTCTGTGTTGCCCTGTGTCTGTACAGGGATTTTTATAAAGAAATTATGCCTAAGCAATCTGCATTGGTTCTTCATTTCTTCAGGTTCAGTATTTAGTACCTCATTGCTTTTATCTGATATTTGCAGAAGTCTTCTGGCCTACCTTGCACCTCTTTGAAGGTGGATGCTAACGTTTAAGCAAGCATCTTATCAAGGCAAAGAAGGACCGCACAGTAATATTTTTTCTTCCATAATATGCAAGTTGGAGATTTAGAATCCCATATATCTCTGATTCTGAATCAGTTCATTTTAATTCTGGATTTTTTAGACAAGATGTTAATTTCTGGGAAGGATTTCACTTATCCATGAAATGGGAATTCAGTTACTGACTTGCAGGGCTGCTGTGTGCATTGGAGACTCACTACTTTTCTAGGGCATGTAGCTGGCATTCTGCAAATGAGGGCTATTCTCTCATCTCAGGTGGGAGCAAGTTCGGAGGTAATAGTAGACTCTTAAGAAGAGGCTGAAGAGTAGAACGAGGTTGGAAAGATGCCCCAGAGAAAACATTGTCCACATCTGCTCAAGGTTAGCGTTGTCAGCCTGCCAGGAGGCAAAGACCTTTGCTTTCATGGTGTCATTTCTGTCTCCCTAAAAGGATAGTGTGACACCTATTTGCGTTTAAATTGAACTGAACTAAAATTAATCTCATTATGGAATTATGATTGTCCTTAAGGTATGTGGGGACTCTTCATTGTCATAAAATGGGATGGAAAAATACCCTGGCATAAAGCCAGTGGGAAAAGCAGAGGCAGTTGAGCAGACTCCTGTGGGGCCGGGGTGAAGGAGCATGGGATGCTGGCTTAAAATTTGACTCCTTCGGACAGTTTGTCAAGATACTGTGGCTCAAACAGAGATTTGAAGCCTGATTAAATTTAGGAGAGCTCCTCAAAGACCAGGCTTGTAGTTTCTGGCTTGACAGTTTATATTTTTGAAAGCCATCAGTGTTATTTAAATTTTATTTAAATATTCAGGAAAAGGTTATTATTAAGCATCCATTTGCACATACACTTTCGACTACCCAGGATTCAAGCCTTATCTCTGATGCTTACTAAGTCCCTGTGTATTAGAGGACAGGAGATATGAAGAAAGCATACTATGGTACTTATGATCTCGCCTCATGTAATATCTGTCTTTTTCAGAACATGAGGTGTCCAGGAGTAAACCTTGGCAATAAAATGCTTGTCCAATCTTGGGCATGCTTACTTTTGAGGGGGATCATTCAATCCCACCAAAGTGAGAGTTTCCTTCTCTTGAGATCCTTGGCTCAGTAATTCTCAGGTGATGGTCTCATAAGTTGGTTTACTTTGATATTCTGAAGCTGTACCTTCCGTTTACAAATATAGGCCAAACTCTTACAAACTGTTTTATACATACCAGAAAAAGAAGTCCTTAAAGTTGCCATTTGTTGCAGTTTTTCTTTAAAAATAATCTTTTTTTTCTTTTTTTTCCTTTGAACTTTAGTTTCCTTTGAAAAATAGGTGGAAGGAAGAGATGGAACAGTGAGAGTGGCACTTGCCTTTCTAGTTTAATCCTTTGAGGTGCATGGGGTCCCTTGAGTACTGCCAGGAATAAACCCTGCGCACAGCCAGGCATAGCTTGAAAAGGAAATACAAAATGACTCATTTCAATATTCCAGATTTTGGAGACTATTAACTACATTGATCATATAGCTAACTCAATTCTGCAAAGACAAGGCTTCAGTATTCTCAACGTGAATGTTCTCATTCTATTTGTCTACAAGGTTTCCAGATGTCATTTTGTCATTAGAAGCAATAGATTTACTGTGTATTTCCATCCCTTGCACCTGAAGACAAAATAACATTGCTCAAAAAAAAGTGAGTAAATTAAGCAATGTAGCTTTTGGTGTACATTGCTTAATTTACTCACTTTTTCTTAGCGGTGTGATCTTGGATGAATCAATCTGGACATTAATTTCTTCATCTTTACAACAAATAATAAATTATACCAACCCTGATATTACTGGAGAGCAGACTGAGGGAATCTACAGAGATACAGAAAAACCATATCAGTGCCTGCCTACCACTGAGCAGTATATATAAGTATAACGACTATAAAGGAAAGCCATGTGTGTTCCTGCTTGGCCCTTACCCTGCCAGCCCCTGGAATAGCTCTAAGGCCATGCCTATATTCATTTGAACTCTGGCTTGGAAATGAACCTCTGCCACCCCGGAGTCTCAGGGGGCTTCAAAATCTAGAAAAAACTCAAACAAAATTGAACTCTCTCAGACCAGAAAGAGATAATAGCATTACCCCCAACCCTCCACCACCACCCAAAACCAAAAACAGCCTTTGGTTTATTGGAGAAACAGCTATGGGATAATACCGTAAGATAATGGCCAACTGATTCATTTTATTTATTTATTTATTTATTTATTTATTTATTTATTTATTTATTTATTGTTTTTGCTTTTTTGGGTCACACCTGGCAATGCTCAGGAGTTTCTCCTGGTTCTGCATTCAGGAATTAATTACTCCTGGCCGTGCTTGGGGGACCATATGGGATGCCTGGGATCTAACCCGGCTGGCACGGGCCAACACACTACCCACTGGACTATTGCTCCTGTCCCATGTCCAACTGATTTAATAGATAGTAACATCCTAGCTAGAGGTTCAGGGATTCTCATGGGAGAGTTGGAGCATCAGGCTTTGGGTCAAGGGCTTAAAGGTAAGAATTTAATAAGGGGTTGTATATAGGTAGTATGGTTGGGATCATGATGTGGTGTTAAAGTTGTGTATGCATATGCTTTTTCATATATTCTACCTGATTATGCAGCTGGGAAGTGTAAGTTAATATGTATTCTGAATTTAATGAGGAGGAAAGATAATAGGGTCTTCTGAACATATTCTAGCAACTGGCAAGAACAGGTTTTTAAATTTTTCTTTATCTAGAATTTGGTAATTTCAAGACCGTGTGGGTTGAGATCTCAAGGACTTCTTCATTTTTCTTTAGACACATGTGATAACCCTTTTGTTACCAGAGTAGTTTGCTATGCTGTGGTTAAATGGCAGTAGCCCATGCAAGTCCCTATAACCAAGGAAAAACCTCCATATGACTCAAGCGATACACACTGAGGCAGAAGAGTAAGGAAATAATGCTCAGCAATGATTCTTTCCTGTTTGATGTGTTGTATTGGTGGATGCTTTGGCATAAACTATCATCTAACTATATCTGATATCAAAATTCTTATTCTTTATATAATTCACTCAGGAATGTAGATTTATCCATAGAGATTTAGGAAGGAGTTTAATGATGCTTATCTGCTTAATGCGTTTGTTCTGGTTGCCCACTAAAGTTGGAACCACATCCTGAATATTCCAGTTACCTGGGGTGTGCCAACTGACAGAGAACTTTAGAGGTTGTGCTCCCCCATCCAGGACAACTTAGAAGTTTAGAAGAAATAGCAAATCACCCACTACCCTGTACACACCTTGAATCTGTGGTTGGTCTATAAATAATTAACTTTCTTGTAATAACCTGAAGCATGTGATTGTAAGTACATCACACTTATTATTATTATTTTCATTTATTCCCGAGTTTCTTACCAACCCAGTCTACTTTTTTTTCCCTAAGGCTATCATTCTGATGAAATCCTTGGTCTCAAATGATTTGATTTTCAGAGTCAGCTCCTAGGATAAACCTAAGATTAATGATGATGTAGGGCTATGACTTACTGTGAAAAAAGTTAGAATGTGCCGAGTTTTGACATAGGGCAATATTAGTAACTTAAAAAAATCTTTCATTTATTGTTTTATTTCAGGGGGCAGGAGATCTAATGTGTTGCCACATAGTTCAGTGTTAGCATCTGACTGTGTGTTGGTGTTCCAGAAGCCAGCAGTGTCAAACATGGCAATCCTGGAAGACAGAATGAAAAGCTAGAAATCAAACCTGGGCTTCACTTGGTCACTGAGTTGTTTCCCTGGTCCAGGACGTTTTCATTTTTATTATTTCATTTCATTTTGTCTCTGTAAGCATGCACACATGTATGAATCTGTGCAGCATGTATGGAATGAATGCACAGATACATGTATGAATGAATGGCATGCAGAACATGGATAATTTGATCTATTGCCTCAGAACTCATTGTTTTCTTTTTTTTTTTTGTTGTTTGATTTATGGGCCATACCCAGAGATGCTCAGGGGTTATTCTTGCTTCTTTACTCAGGGAACAATCCTGGTGGGCAAAGTGGAGCAGCTGTGATATTAGGGGTTGAACCCGGTTGGCCTCATGCTAGGCAAGCACCTTACCTGCTGCACTCTCAGACCCACCCTGCTTTGTTTTTATGAAGTCAGTCGATTGGTGGTGAACTATCTAAAACCTGAGCTGTGCAGGAGGAAGAGAGCAGCATGGAATGCCTTCAAAGGCATCGAAGACATAGCTAAAAGGATACAGAAACTCTGACTCTGGGCACTTCTCTTCAACTCCACCATTCTCCCTGCATTAACATACGCCTCAGAGACCTGGGCCCTACGAAAGCAGGGTGAGAATGCTATTCGGGTCTCCCAGAGAGGAATCGAAAGAGCTATGCTTGGAATATCACACCTCACTCAAGTGAGAGAAGGAATCCGAGCTCAGACCTATGTCGTTATTCCAGAATCAGGGACTCTGTCTCATTTGCCAAGGCATCAAAAATCAGATGGGCTGGACATGTAATGAGATTTGGAGACAACCGCTGGACTAGAGCCATTACTGACTGGATCCCACGGGATGTTAAAAGATCATGTGGCCGCCCACCTACAAGATGGTCAGACTTCCTTGTCAAGACCCTGAAGGGAATGGTTTGAGGCGCTTCATATTCCTGAATCAACCAGATGCCATTGGGCTACATTGGCACATGATAGGGTCCAATGGAAATGTTACTGGAGCCCTCTCGAGCAAATAGATGAATAACGGGATTCAAGTGATCAAGTGATCAGTCGATTGATACTGATTTAGTGGATCTCAAACAACAGACTGCTAGACTGTCTGAGAAAAGAGCTCCCAAGAATTACGATTCTTAGGCAGAAGCGACAATTTCTGATGGTTTCCCTGGCTCTGGCTATCCCTGTCACAGGCGCAAGAAATAAAGTTTTGAATGCAAGGTTGTTTCATCTATGTATGTAGGTGCTTGGAGGTCCTTCTCTGAGGTTACTGTGTTTGCTTTCTTTCTTATGTCTTCTTATGAGTTACATCATAGAACAGTTCTCTGCTAGGCAAAAACTAACTGTCATTATTTAAAATAAAATATCAGTCTGGAGATGTCTTCCCGGGTTACTAAGAATCAAGCTCAGGGCATCACATATCTGATTCATACATTGTGCTACAGAGCGACTTCCTTTTTTTTTTTTTTTTCCCCTCTTTTTTATTGTATTTTAACAATTACAAAAATGCTCATGTTTGGGTTTCGGTCATACAGTGTTCCAGCACCCATCCCTCCACCAGTGCCCATTTCCCACCACCAATGTCCCTGATTCCCTCCCCCATCCCCTAGCCTGCCCCCGTGGCAGGTTCTCCATCTCTTTTCTCAGAGTGACTTTCTTGGTCTGTGGGTATATGCGTATGGGTGTGGATATCTTGTTTAGGATAGGGGTCATAGCCGGTGGTGCTGGTGGTACAAGTGTCACTCTTGGTGACACTTAGGTCTGGCAGAGCTAGTCACCAGTGTACCCTGGGAACACTCAGAGGCCACCAGGACTAGACCCCGCAGAGCTCAGGGGCCAGGTGATGTCAGGGATCAAATCCAGGGCTTCATATTTTTAAGGTACTCTCCACTGAGCAATAAACTTGACTACTGAGATGAGTTACATTCTCTGTTTCTGTCTTGGTTTAATTCTATTCTATTAATGCATGTATATGTGAATGCAAGTGTATATTTGTGTGGATGGATGCAACTTATCTATCCCTTGCAGTTTTTAAATACCAAATTGTCAATGCTTATGGGTTCACATAAAGCTCTCCCTCTATTTTTATTTTGGCTTTATGTTTGAACCATACTATCAATATTTTCCTCCACTTAATTCTATTTCTTCTGTCTCTTAACTCCTTTAACCAGGAATACAGTTTTAGTTTCTGGGTAAAGCTCACATTTTTCCTCTTGCTGACATCTTGCCATGAAACAAAGTCGTTTGCCAATGTTTTCACTCAATTGATCATGATGTTTATGAATAGAGTTCTAGACAGGCGGTTGGAACTTTCATTTAGAGAAATACATAAAATAAAATCTTGTCTAGAGTTTCTCCACAATGCTTAATGTTACTTGAGAGAATAAAGGGTCGCCATAGTTAATCTGAAATATACCTACTTCTACGTGCATTTTATGTAGCTCATAAAATGCTCCCATTATTCAGAAAGCAAAGGGAACAAATGATCGTTGAGAAGACACCATAAAAAGGTATTTAAAAGTGCATAATGGTTTGGTTTTATGCGCACATTTGTTAGTTTGTCTGTGAATGAAAAAAGAAACAGAAATGGAAATGAAGAGAGTTTTATTTTTTTTTGTGAGAGAGTATAAACCAATATATTGAGTAGCACTATATGAGTTCATTTAGTTCTACAAAAATAAATAACAGCATGTCTTCTGCAGAATAAGGCATCTGTTAAAAAAAAACACCCTGGCTATCTGGAATTGTCATAAAAGAATATTTTTTTCATCCTATTCAGTGACAAAACACAGTCACATAGACAACCAAAATAACATTCAAAAAGAAAAAAGTAATAAAATATTTAAAAAGACAAAAACACTTCCAAAAGTGAATCTAGATTTACTTCCACTATAACTTTTCACAAATCTCCTTCACATGGTTTACTGTTTCAGAATTATTATTTAAGATAAATGAATATTGCCTTTGGAAAGAATGACTATTTAAAAATTAAGCCCTTCTTAGTTAAGACATCCTGAGGACTTCCACGGCATGCTGGGACATTGTGGGTGTCTACAAGCGTAGCAGTTTCTACACACAAAAAAAAGACACATTGGGTACGTAATGCACAAAATCAAACTATTGAGTTAAAGGCCCATTTACCATTCTTTAGTAAAATTGACAACATCAAATATACATACCGTGCATAATTAAAACCAAGAAAATATGTTATTGATTCCATTTGTTTGACTGAAGAAACAAGCATGAATTAATGAATTTCTAAACACTGTATTATAATGTATACTACAATGGAAAAGAGAGTCCTTTAGCCAATTTTTGCTTCTGAATCATTGTCATTTTTAATCAATTACCTTAATTGTAACCAAAACAAATCATTTCTATTCAGCTCATGTATTAATGCATCCACTGTGTCTTCTGTAGAAGCACTGGATATGTACTCTTTAAATCTGAGTGTTTGTATTTTTGACTTTCATCATTTCTTTTTATTTAGCAAAAACAATATGAAATATTTATAGCATCTGTAGCTTCTATAGTACTTCTAGTTATTGATTATCTATATTGATATTCTACAAATATGAGTGTATTGAAAAGATTTTAAGGGAGTTTTATTGATTTGATTTTAATACAAATAGAGGTATTAGCTAAGATAAAACATTTATATTGACCACTATTCTTATGTTTTATTTATTTATGTATACCTTTTTCTAGTTTTATGAACTTCATTGCTCCTTCACATACTTTAATACTGAATAAATCCCATTACTATAAATTTTTTTTTTATTTTTATTTTTTTTTAAATTTTTTTATTCTTTATTATACCACCGTGAGACATACAATTACAAAGGTGCAATTGGTTCTTGGTAATACAGTATTCCAGCACCCATCCCTCCACCAGTACCCCATTTCCACCACCAATGTACTCCACCCCCCCCCTCCCCCCAGGCTGCCTTAATAGCAGGTAGCCCTGCTTCCTCTCTTTCTCTATCTCTGCATCTCTCTCCCTCTTCTTTTACACATTGTGGCTAGCCCTGCAGATATTTATTTATTTATTTATTTATTCCACCTTTTCTCCTTTTTTTTTTAATTGAAGGATGCTCATGTGGAGTCCTGGCTCCACAGGGTTCCAAGATGCACCCTCCACCCGAACCCATCTCCCATCACCAACGCCCTGTCTCCCCCCCCCTCCCGAATCCCAACCACCCGGCGGGCTCTATATGTCATCTCCTTCCTCTGTATATCTCCCTCTCAGCAAACCCTCCTGCTGTTCGCGGAATGCAGTGTACCAAAAAAACATCATTGTTTCACCACCTAGTGGCCCCGCGGGGCCGCAAGCGGCCGCGCGACCTGGACTCGAACTGGCTTTGCTGGTCCTCTGGTCGTGGGACATTTTCCCAGCGCCTGGACAACGAAAATGGTGGCTAGTGTGGTGGACGCAGTCCCATCCGCTGCTTTGGGACCCCCCCGAGGCGACGGGCCCACTCCCAAAGCCCATCTGCCCTCCTCGGGGTTCCATAGTCAGCTGAGGCCCAGCGAGCCAGGCTCCCGCCCCCGAGCCGTCTGCAAGACTCTGGATGCCGGGCCGTCAGCGGCTTCCTGGGCGGGAAACCGGGCTAGTCACGATGGAGGGGGAAGGGGTAACCACGCCCCCATTACTATAAAAAAGAAATCCCATCACTATAAATTTTTCTCCAAATAGGACAAGAGCTTTTTCACTCTGGAGAAGCCTGTTTCTTTCTTGAACAAAATTCTATCTCCTCTTGCATTTCTCAAAATACATTATTTTAAATAAATAATTTTGAGTTATTTTGCTTCATTAAAAAATAAATAGGATTGCTACATGAATGAAAGGAATTTAATCAATAAAATATAAAAAGTAATTGTAGCTTGATATAAATTAAATTATAATCGCAAAAAGCATTCCATTTGCAATAAAGACCAAGAACAGTTATTAGAATTTTAAATATTTGAAAAGTCTTTTAAAATATATGTATCATTTTTTGTATACACACACAAATTAACTCTATTTAAGCTATATTACCTCAATAGTAATACAAAATAAATAAACAAAAAATAATCATATTTTCATATTCTCCTTAGAAAAACATACCGTTATATTTATGTCATTCAAATATTTATTTGAGATTTTACTGAATATTCATCTATTTCTTAAATGACCTTATTGGGGAACAGGGTATTTGAATTTATAAGGTTTCTACAGCAAATTAGTTTATTTCCTTCCTCCCCCTTCATCCACTGTTCTTATTGCAGTAAGCTGCATTCCCTTTCTGCCTGTTGCATCACTCACAGATTTAGTCATGTTGTATATCAGAGTACATATATCAGGTTGTAGCATTTACAATCTTATGCTTGAGTAATACTGCGCTTTGCATGGATCTTTAGTTGTGTGCTCACACATATGTTCATCAAGGTGACACTTAGTGGCCAAGGTGCTCACTTGTGGTGCTAACCTCAGTCACATTCCATTTTGTGGTGTTAACACATACTTGTCTGCCACTAAGCTAGACAGCTAGACGTATCTTGGACACTGGATATCGCAGACAGCAGAATTCCCAGACATAAATAGCAGGACTTCCAGCATAGTGCTAAGCAGATGAGATACACGGGGAATTTGAACTCTGTAAACCTAATTACAAAGCAGGGATTCTGAGACATAGTGCCATTTTCCTGAAACCCAGAAATGTGCATTTTTATATTTATGTAAAAGAACTGCATGAGAAAATGTATTAGGTGTGTTTTCTTTGTTAAGACGTGTGTCTTTTAAATCTTATACATGAGGATGTATTTGTTTGGCTCGAGCTGCTAGTCTTAGGGACCAGCATTTTCCCGCCACAAGACCCTAAGGACAGGACCCAGAAATGGGCTCTGACCATAAGGTTACACCCCAAACAATGTGCTTATCTGAGCTAAGGTCAGGCAAAATGTGCCTGGTCTTCTGACCTATGATGACAGGGATATGTAAATCAATGACTGTTACCTTGAAAATGTTACCTTGCAAATGCTAAATCTGAGATTTTCATTTGTTCCAAGATTGTTATCTGTTACAATGGCCCAGGAGCTTGCAAATGCCCTGTAATTTGTGCTTGTAAGCCCTCCAACCAACTATTGTTTAAAAAGCTTAAACTGTGTCCAGTAAATCAAGTGCAGATTTCCAGAACTCCCGGCTGCATGGGTGTTCTTCTTCCTTCCTTCCTTCCTTCCTTCCTTCCTTCCTTCCCTTCCTTCCTTCCTTCCTTCCTTCCTTCCTTCCTTCCTTCCTTCCTTCCTTCCTTCCTTCCTTCCTTCCTTCCTTCCTTCCTTCCTTCCTTCCTTCCTTCCTTCCTTCCTTCCTTCCTCCCTCCTCCTCCCTCCCTCCCTCCCTCCCCTCCCCCCTCCCTCCCTCCCCTCCCCTCCCCTCCCTCCCCCTCCCTCCCCCCTCCCTTCCTTCCTCTCCTCCCTTCCTCCCTTCCTTCCTTCCTTCCTTCCCTTCCTTCCCTTTCTTCCTTTCCTTTCCTTTCTTTCCTTTCTCAGCCTTAGCAGCAACAAGGCAGAGTTTCTCCCAAGTCCATCACTCTCCTTTTCCACAGGGATGATGTCTGGCAAGATCTAGGTCTTCCTCATTTGTGCCGGAGGCTACTGGCCAGGGCCCCTGACATGTATTCAGTTTTTTCAGCAATGCAAGCACACATCAAATATAGCAAAAAAAAATTTCTTTAAACAGGTAGCTTATATTTCAGTTATGATCATGATGGTTTAATAGGGTCTGAATTTAGTTGCTAAACTCTATAAAATTAGACAAAAATATGCTACTCACATTTTTAGGACTGTTCGTGAAAGAGAAGCTCAAATATGTATGGAATTTTATATCTTGATTCATAATGCTTTTAAAAATTTAACCCTTATATTAGGTCTTAATTTCTAACTTTCTATATCTTCATGTTGATTGCTTAGGTGCTTGTATTTCTTTTTTAATTACCACAATTATACAATGAAAATTGTATATTTACTCTGAAAAATGTTTAAATTGTAAAATTTTTTACAATTTTAATTGTAAAATTAAAAAAATTAAAATTGTAAAATTTACTCTGAAAACATTTAATTCATTTTATAAATCTATTAGCTGTTTATGCTAATAGATTTATAAAAGTAATAAGTTTTAATAAAATAAATATTTACTAATGCTTAGTATCATAAGCTTTACCCCAAATACTTTTTACAAATAAGCTTATTTAGTCTTCATAGAAAACATAATTATCATTCTATAAATTATAAGAATAAACTTATAATTTTAAGAACAAACATAGAATTGATACAGAGACCAATCACTGACTTCACCCACATGCATTCCCAGGGAGTTTAGTGCTTTCCTAGCTAATTTATCAGCCATTACAATATGTTTTTTCACTAGAACTTAAAATATAGTATCACTTGTCACTTGTCCTTTGTCTTCCCATTGTTCATTGATTTGCTCGAGTGGTGCCAGTAACTTTTCCATTTGTCCCTGTCATGTGCTAGTAAAGCCCAAGGGCCTCTGCTTGCTCTAAGAACATGAAGAACCTCAAACCATTCATTCAGATAATATCCACAGGAACATATAAAACATGGAGAAGGAATCAGATGTTCATTACTAAGTAAATAAAAATCTGGGGGTAAGTTTTATCAAAGTAGTAATCAAACCTATCCTTTATTAAAAAAACATTAGGATACATTCTTTGAATGTGGTAACATAATATTGGTGCTATTTTGGATAATTTTGCTGTATTGATCTCTTTCAATCACTTCACACTTGATCACTTGACATCCCATTGTTCATCAATTTGCTCGAGCAGGCACCAGTAACTTTCCATTTGACCCTATCACGTGCCAGTGTAGCCCAATGGCATCTGCTTTCTCCAGGAACATGAAGAGCCTCAAACCATTCATTCAGGGTCTTGACAAAGAAGTCTGAAAATCTTGTAGGTGGGTGACCATGTGATCTTTTGACGTCCCATGGGGTCCAGTCAGCAATGGCTCTAAGTTACTGATTTAGAGAGGTTTTCTCCAAATCTCATTATGTGTCCAGCTCATCTGTTTTTTGATGCCTTGGCAAATGAGACAGCATCACTTACTCTGGATCTTCGACACAGGTCGGAACTCCGGATTCCTTCTCTCTACTTGAGTGAGGTGTGTTATTCCAAGCATAGCTCTATTGATTCTTCTTTGGGAGACCTGAATGGTGTTCTCATCTGTTTCATAGGGCTCAGGTCTCTGAGGCGTATGTTAATGCAGAGAGAATGGTGGAGTCAAAGAGATATGCTTAGAGCTGGAGCTCTAAGCATATCTCTTTGTCCTTTTAGCTATTTTTTGATGCTTTTGAAGGCATTCTACGATGCTCTCTTCCTTCTGTGCAGCTCAGGTTTTAGGATCTCTGACAGGATCTCTGTAAATACCTTATTAATTAGCAGACCTCTTTCAGAAAGCTTTTGGCAATGTACATCAATGATTATTTTTGCAATTAAACTTTAGTCAGTTATTTGATTGGAGGATATTTAGTGTAAATAATTACAGTGGCAAAGTTTTCCTAAAACAGTGAAGTATTATAAATCTTGTTGGTCTAGTCTAAAAGTATACTATAGTACATGTTTCTAAACATAGAGTAATAAAGATGATGTTAATTGTCACTTATCACTTGTCTTCCCATTGTTCATGGATTTGCTCCAGCAAGCGCCAATAACGTCTCCATTCATTGGGAATGAGGTCCATTATTGTTACTGTTTTTGGCATATTGAATACACCATGGGTAGCTTGCCAGGCTCTGGGTTCATCCTAGGGGGCCTAGTCCAGGACCCATGCGGCAGAGCCCTGGGTGTAGACAAGTCTGTCTCCCTGTTTGCCACCTGCCAACTCAGCCGGGCACCACAGCCACACCTGCAACACCTCAAGGGGAAGGAAAGATGATGTAGAAATATGAAAATATGAATGACATAAAGAGAACATGACTTGAAGATACAGAGATCATCCTCAAGTTAAGGAGAGATACGTAGATAAATCTATCCCTAACATCTCACAAAAGGACCAATTCAGAGTACATCTTCATTTCATTTATATAGCATCCGACACTGAGAGGCAGTACATTTCTATTTAAACATTTCAATCTCTGTTACAAGCCATGACTCTTCTAGCAATGTAATGCACATACTTAAAGATGCTGTAAATTGTCATTAGAGCTATTTGCTAAATATTTATAGCACTCTCCATCTGACTCATGGTAGACTCGTTTTTCCTCTGGAGAATAGGGATGGTTATGTCCTTTGTTTAGCAGTAGAGTGGGAAGCAAGATTAGCATCACTTCACAAGAGACTTTCTGAGCTATCACAGGCTTCACATTAGCCTTTCTCTTTCCCTGACATGACACCAGACAACTTAGAGCTGATGGTGACTTTGCTACTGAAAAGAGCATGTAACAGCCTCCTGCTGGCCCATGGTGCATATGAAGCATGAAGATGAAATAGCACTGTGCTGTCCTTTAATCCACGGATATTTTAGCAGTCACTTGTTATCCTCAGCCAAACCTAATTCATCCCAACTACAACCATGAATAGGAAACAACTCTCCTCACAAGGACATTAATGTCAGCATGAAAAATGCAGAAATAATCAGGAAATGATAATTGAATATGAAAAATGCCTTGGTAAAAGGTATGCAAAGGATTTTATAGATGCACATATGAGGCACTTAACTCAGATTAGGAAAAGTTCCTTAAGGAAAGTGACACTTTAGCTTGGTCTAGACAGATAAATAAGAGTTTGTCAGCAGAGGAAAATGAAGTCAGAGAGATGACATGTGTGAAAAGGTGAGAATTGCAAATTTCTCATTATGCTGGAATGTAATATATGAGGGTCAGAGAGTAGAACTGGTGTTTACGATGGCTAAATTGACAAGAATCTTGTCCAGGAAACTATATTGTACCCTCAAGTTTCATACTGCTTTCTCAGGCACCTTCTCTCGTCAATTAAAAAATTCACAAATGTGTGAAATCATTAACTATAATGCAGTTTTCTAAGGGACAAAATAATAGCATAATATTGTTATCATATTTGTGCTTAATACAAAAAAATGCACAATATTATCCAAAATATTTAATAAGGGAGGTATCAACTTAGTCAAGCTGTGTTGTGTGTTTCAGATATTGCTGACACTCTCCTTCCTATTGTCATAGTAGAATTTTTTATTCGGTTGGAGTTGTTAGGACACTCCAAAATTATTCTGTGTAAATGAATGAGAACAAAATCCATATTTTGTAGCACACACATTGCTCCAGAACTCATACCAAATAAGAACACTCTTATTTTTTAGATAACTCGGAAACCTATTATAACTAACTCAATTAGAGTGAAAAATTGATATAACAGTTATACTAGATAAACAAAATAAAAAATATTTCCCCAAACCTTTAAAACTTGTGGGAAATAAAAATATATGTTTGAAAAATGTAGTTAGATATCAGATGGTAAAAGTCCTTTTCAGACAAGTGGACTAAATATTTCTAAAGGCTTTATTTCCAGATAGGAGACAGAAATAAAGCAAAGGAAGTTTGGGACATAAAATTCTAAATTATGCCTTCCAGGTCTCTGCTCTCTGGTTATTCAAACAAATATAAATGCAGGGTCTGGTGTCAAGGGAGTTCACTGGCAATATTAAAATCAGTTATCACGTTGGCTGCAAATACAAGATGGTTCTAGATTTTCTAGGTAGATCCAGTCCAACCACTTCAATTCTTAAAGCACAAATGGAAGTCAGATATTAGAGAGGGATAGCAAAGGGAATGGAAGAAAGCTATGTCAGAAAGGGGAGTCAAAGAAGCGTAAGACTCAACATTTCAAAGTGTGTTTGGATATGGCGGGGCATGAGTAAAGAATATGGCCAGACTATAGAGTTAACATGACAACTGACCTGAGAGGACAAGGGCAGCTCAATCTTTCAACTGCAACGGAAAAACACTGAATTCATGTAACAACCCGAGTGAGTGGGGAGCAAACTTGTTCCTGGAACTCCTGATGGAACTATAGTCCTCTCACATACAGTCCCAGTCTTTCCGTAGAACTAGAAGTTAGGTGGGTGGGTTGTTTTCACCAATTTTCAAACTAACGAACTCTGAAATGACATAATTGTGTTATCAAGTATGTGGCAGTCTGTTGCAGTAGTAACCAAAACATAAACAGGACTAAAAGACTTTGCAAAATAAGAATATGGGGAGATGTTAGAAGCACATAGCTTAGTTTTCAGTCTTTGAGGAATAAGCAGTAACCTCCTAATTGAGAATCTGGAGCCAAACATCCTGAGGTCAAATTCTCACTCCATTATTACCTGTGTGACACAATAAGTCACTCATTCTATTTCTTACTGGATAGTGGGAACAAGAACTTGTGTTAGTATTATGTGTATTCTTTACTGTAAACCTCTTAGCTATTTTTTTATAATTTGAAAGGAATACACTTTAACTCATGTGTCTGAAAGTCTCTGGCTTATTTTTTATGGGAAAAGACCTCAGAATGATTTTCCAGAAAAGACTTTCAAACTCATGGGACATGTTCACCTATTGAAGGATAATTTTTGGTTGGACAGATAAAAATAGAAGTTAAACTTCACCCAAAAAAGCCTATAAAATACAAGATGGCTTAGAAATATTATGAATGAAAAGAAAATTGACCAAATGTGCAGAGAGAGAGAGAGAGAGAGAGAGAGAGAGGGAAAGGGGTATAATAACAGCAATACAACAAGAAATATAATATAATGGTGACTTTAATATAATCAGTAAGGAGGTCTATAAAATGTAATTGAAAAACATAATTTTGGTTGTCAAATAAACTCTACTTATGTTTCCAGAATGATCATTTTCCATTGTTGTACATTGAGCTTGTTTACATATTTTATGTTCTTCTCAATAGGACTGCACAGAATATAAAGCTTTGCCATTTCATTTCATTTATTTAGGATATATTTTCAGGAACACAATGACTAGGGTCTAAGAACATAAAAAATTTAAGATTTCTGGTATTAGTACCAAATTGCCCAAAGCTTTGTGGCATATACTACTGCAGCATTGTGGGTTATGCTAAATTTGGAATTTTTCTGAAATAATTCTGGCAAAAGTATTTATGAGGAGTAATATTTAACTTTCTTTTTAGTATTTTAGAGATGCGCCTCTCAATTTTGATGTGCATAAAACTTACCACCTCATCTCAGTTTAATGTCGAATCCAAAGCAGCACTCATGTGGGATGGAGCCTGACATTCCTTTCTCCCAGAAACATGTAGCTTGTTCTTCGGTTTCTTCTGGTCTGGTCTCCTTGTGAGCTAGCACTGGATTTTCAGGCCTAAGAAGTGGTAGGGAAAGATGTAGGAAAGCCTTTTCTCTGCTTGTCAATAAAGCGAGTTTAAAAATGTTCACTGGAAATGAACTGTCCAGTGTGGAGCTTTATCTTGCATCTTGCTGACTCCAGTTAGTCCTGGCACTCATATGGAGCCATAGTCACTGGCATGGGTCGTTCCTGAGCAGTTAAGAATCGGCCCTGAGTCCTCCTGGCTGTGGCTAAAATTCCACCCCTCCACAGCCCCCTCCAAAGAAAACAATTAAAACATGGAAATGGAAAAATCTGCTTTAAGGTAAACAACTTCCCAAGACTGTATGACAAGCCTGTGTGTGTGTGTGTGTGTGTGTGTGTGTGTGTGTGTGTGTGTGTGTGTGTTGGGTGTGGGTAGGTGGAGAGGGGATGTTTGCTTGTTGAAACAACTTGTTTTAACTTTTTTTTGTAGGGGAAGAAGGAACACTACCAGCTATCCTTAGGACTTGCTTATCAGGAATCACTTCTGATGGTCCTATAGGGACTGAATGTGATGTTTGGGATCAAACCTGGTTCGGCTGCTTACAAGGTCAGAGTTTTATCCCGTGCTCTCTCACAGGTTGTGGAAGCTACTGGATCTGTGTCTTTCTTCCTGCTGGGCTGTAAAAATGGCATCGGTTCCTTTCAGGTGAAACATTTGCAATCTCATATCACTATGGGTCCTTCTACCCTACTATAAGGCTTAAGGAAGTCATTTATGAGAAAAAAGTCAGCAAACTCACTTTCAAAAGAGGCTTTTGAGTCATGGTGGAGACTTATCCACACTGTCTCACAGGATGTTTACACTGAGGGAGAAATATTCTGTTTTTAGTTCAAGGACTGAGATCTGGAGTAAATTTGTTACCTTAGCACCTAGTTATATTTTTTTATTTTCTTGACAACTCATGTAGTCACACAGGATAAAGAAGGGATGGAAATAGATTTTAGGTCAACTATGTCAGCTAAGATCATTTGGAAATGTGAATTGTTTTCCTTTTGGGGGAAGGATATAGGCTCAGCAAGAAAGAGTAAAAAAGAATCTAACAGTGAATTCTTTAATTGGTGTGGCATTAGGGGAATGTTTGCATGTCTTGCAATATTTCCTATATCACATGAAATGCTTTAGGCTCATTTTCTAACAGATTAAAATACACATTTAGAATGGAAGAAGTAATGTGTATCAATTGAGAAAAGTATACGGATTAATTTTAGTGGGATAAAGGTAAGTGGAATTTTATTAATCAGAGATAGGCATAGATGACTAATACTTTAGCATGTTTAGTCTATTCTCTAAAGTTATAGATCCCTACACATGTGGAAACAAATTGACTTATATGTTTCACAAAATCATTTCTCTCTCTCTCTCTTTATTTATTTAGGCCACCTGCCCCTCAAGGTGTTGCCGGTGTGGTTGCAGTGTCCAGCTGTGTTGGCAGGTGGCAGACAGGGAGGGCTTGTCTACACCAGGGCTCTGCCAGTGGGCCCTGGATGGTTGATGGTCTGAAATAGAAAAAAAACTAGGTCCACTAGGCCCCTCGGATGAACCCAGAGTCACAGCAGAGCCTGGCAAGCTACTTGTGATATATTTGCTATGCCAAAAACAGTAACAATAATGGACCTCATTCCCAATGAATGGAGAAGTTACTGGCACCCACTCAAGCAAATTGATGAACAATGGGAAGACAAGTGACAAGTAATATTAAAATAATAATAACTTGATATTAATATTTTATTATAGTAATAATGAAGATGACCGTGTGCTCAGGAATCAGTCCTGGAGGAACTCAGAATGAGGTACAGGGATTAATGCAAAGTTAGCTGAGAGCAATCAAGTAAGTGCCTTGATCCCTCTATTATCTCCCCAGATAACGTTATTCATACAGTAACCATATTTTTTGGTTGTGGAGCCACTCCTGATGGTACTCAGGGGCTCTTGCTGACTTAGGGGCAGAATGAGAGGCTGTGAAACCAGGGCATCTTGGATGCAACCTATCTGTTCTAGTCCATTTGAGTTATACCTTTTTCCAGCGATTATATTTGATAGCATATTTTTAATGTTATTTCTTATGTTTATTACTTTTTAACTGAAAAAGTACTAAACATTGAGTATTTTTTAAACAGAATCCCCAATGCTTGAATAGTGTTCTAACTCATGGATCTAAGATGATTTATTTAATTAGATGTATTTTTCCATTTTTTTGTCTACAGTTTTGTTCTTAGTCATTCTTGTTGTGTACATTATATATAATAATATATATATATATATATATATATATATAATTTTATTACCTTGGACTAGAGGATACTAAAGATACCACTTCTAACACCCTTTTATGTGTTTTGCAAATAAAACAAGTTTAATAAAAGCAAATTACCCAAAGATATCCAACAGAAATAAAGATGAACAATTCCACTGTACGTGGACAACAGTCCATAGGTGCAATCAGCAAATGGAGTGCAGCTGATATTTCTGCCTTATTCCTACTTAGTCGGAGATGGCTAAGAGAACTTCCTCTAGTCTGAGATGGTAAAGAGAATTTCTCAATACACAAAAAAATTTTTGTGACAAAAATGTGACAAAAATGACAGCAGTAGCTGTCCTCAGGAAAGGAAGGATCTTTTGAACAGGCACTGCTTTTTCATGTCCAAACTGAATTTGAAAAGGAAAGGGCAGTAGCATTTTTAACTTATCCCTCCACTGAGCACTACAGAGAAAGAACATAGGGAACTGACTTGGTTGAAACATCTTACATATTTCAGCAAAATAACTTTGCGTTTGCGAGCTTTCTAAGGATGCTTGTCTGTGGGCTCTGGAGCAAGTATGGTGTGCCATACTGCAGACTCAGCCCAGAAGAAGAAATACTCAAACTCAATATGAGAGTTCATAACATTGAAGCTGAGAACTGAGCTCCATGTTCCAAATGGATTAGCGACATCATCTTCTTTACAGGTAACAAGAGTTGGGAGCTCAGATATATGGAACCTATTTATATATCTACATATATTATATATATGGAATATATATAGTATATATGTAGTATATGTAGCATATATAGTATATATGGAATATATATATATGTGTGTGTGTATATATATATATATCACTTGATCACTTGACATCCTGTTATTCATCGATTTGCTTGAGCGGGCACCAGTAATATTTTCACTGGACCCTATCACATGCCAGTGTAGCCCAATGGCATCTGGTTGCTTCAGGAATACAAAGAGCCTCTAACCATTCGTTCAGGATCTTGACAAAGAAATCTGACCATCTTGTAGGTGGGCAGCCACCTGATCTTTGGCATCCTGTGGGATCCAGTCGGTAAGGGCTCTAGTCCTGCGGTCGCCTCCAAATCGCATTACATGTCCAGCCCATCTGATTTTCGATGCCTTGGCAAATGAGAGAGCATCCCTGACTCTGGAGCAGCCATATTTACCTGGGCTGGGTTTGAAAAAGGCTGCTACAGGTTGGGTCTTTGACGAGCCAGTCTTGTGATCAGCTCTTCTGCTGGGTGGAGCTCTGACAAGTGGGGAGTCTGAAAGTGGAAAATGGCGGACCTCATGGTGTGGGGGTTCCCTCTGGCTTCTTACGAGACTCTGCTGGGGTGGTGGGCCAAGGGTAGAACCCGCCTTCCCTCCCGCACGCGCCGTGGATCAGCTGGGCACAGGGAGATCCAGTAGCAGCTCTGTCCTGTGTATGTGAGACCCACCCTACAGCAGTCTTTTTCAAGCCCAGCCCAGGTATGCTGATCAGAGACTCACATACACGGGGCATACATTTTCCTGGTAGCACATCACTCTTTAGGTTTAATCAGGGTCACTTTTACTTTGCACTCTAACAACAACACTGTTAAAAAGATAAAGTAGAATATACTGAAATATTTTTAAAAATGCAAAATTTGATTCCAATGGAATACAACCACCTGTTATGAATTAATTTTCTCTTTTCTTGAATTATTATTAGGAAGTGGTGCATTTTTACACCAACCAGAGTATGTGGACCTTTCATTAGTAATTAGGCAATTTGGAGATTATTTCTTCTCTAGCTATTTGCCATTTTGTTGTTTTTGTTTATTGTTGACTGTAGACTTATCAATAATCGTATTAAAACTCTGTTAGTAGAGTTATTCTTTTCCCCTTTGTTGTCATTATCAGTGTAATATTTAGGAGTCACAACACATTTGGTTGTGGTGCCCTAGAGATCTCACATGTGTGGTGCCAGGTGAGCCAGCTGCTGTACAGCCTGCTCACACTCAAGCTCACCCTCAGACTCACAGTTTGGCCCACACTCCCTGATGTGGGCTCAAACCAGAGATCAGTTCATCACCTCACACCAGCTCAGCAGCCCCTCTACTAGTGGGACACATCGTAGCCACTGGTGCTGAAGATATTTCTTGATGGGTTTTTACTCTCTTTTTAATTTTATGCTATCATCTCTTCCATTGATATCACATTAAAGCACCTTTCCTTTTCATTCAAGCACATACATAAAGTTCTATTTTAGCAATGAAATAATCCTACTTTTTAGCACTTCATATTTTACTGAAAAGCTGCCTGTTTTCTCAGCAATTTTTCCATCTGAAAAGTCCTCCCATTCCCATTTGATTCCAAAATTGTTCATCTATTTTACTTGAAACAACAGCACACTAAATAATAAATTTTGAAATTCACTAATTCAGTTTGTGTGTGCGATATATACACACATATATGTATATATGTGTGTATATATATATATATATATGATTTAGTTTTAAGTTGAAGGCCGTGATTGAGTTTCCTTTGTCTCAACAAATTTATCGCACAAGATACATAACTTTAAAGTTGAGAAAAGCTTTTATAGTTAAATGTATTAACAAGAAGTGAATTACTCTGCATCTGGCTATAAAATGCAAGCCTTGGTATTTTATATTAGGATATTTTATATCCTAATGTTTATATGTATTTTTTGTATTCCTAAAAAATATATAAATATATACATATATATATATATTTTAATTCATTTCCAGAAATAGCTTTTTTAGGGAAACTTATTTGAAGTTTATGTTCAAAGAGAATAATTTTTATTTTATATAATAAATTTCTTTTTTGCAACAAAATATTAAAATATAGCTATTTTTTTCCTAATGCCAAAACTCTGCTCTATTTGAATAGTAAAATTTACTCTATTTGAACAGTAAAATATTTCAGTTCAGTACAAGAAAATAATATGCAGCAGATATATAATATTTTATTTGCAGAAAAGTTACTCATAGCTTTAAATTTGATTTTATATATTGAAATAGGTACATACTTAAGATTTAGTTTTCCTATGAAAACAAAGATTCCTCTTTCATTATACCCTCACATTACCAAGGTAAACATCTGAGTTTGATGCATTGATTGATTCATTGAAATTGAGCTCTTCAGAGATGATGTTTAAATATCAATAACCTTATGAATATTTAAATTCAATAAATGTCAAATTAAAGCTTTGATCATCTTATCTTGTTTTAAGAGTTCTTCTGAAATATCAGATAAAATGAGATCATAGTTGGTAGCAGATTAAAACTCTTAATAGGCTTATCTTTTGCATAGTAATACTCCATAATATTCAAGAGAATGGCATTTAATATAATGTAACCTTTGAGCTTATTAAAATAAAACTCCATTCATCTTAGAAAAGATGTTATATTAAACAATATTTTCCAATTGACTCTAGCTTTGATATAGCAAGCATAATTACAACTTGATGCATTGGAATAGAAAGTAAATTGTATTAAGGAACTGTGTGATTCATATAAGCGCCAATATAGTAGTTAGCTTTATTATACTGTTTCTCAGTGATTACATTTAAGTTTTTGATGAACACCAAATGTATATTTTTATATTTTTCATTTATTTTTGACAAATATTTAACACTGCAAAATTTTAGATTGCACTAAACCTGCAACATGAATAAAACTATCACTACCACGGATAAACAAAATTTATCTTAATGGAGGAAAATTATTTCACATATTTATATATATAACACATAATCTTCTTAGAGAATAACTTAATGTAACAATTGGATAATAGAATCCTCCATTGCATTACATTTGATTATTTTACCAAAATGCTAAATACATGCATGGGTCATTTGATTTCAAAAATATACACTGATTATAATATCACAATTTACAGAGTGGTGTATATGGAATACACTTTCCTTCTACTTTCTGAGTGCAAATGAAAGGACTGTGTGGGTACATGTATGATAATGAAGTCATTACTATACAGAAGTTGTCATAAGTTGTTATATGTATTTTCTATATAGATAGTTGTATCTGAAAATTTCATAGACAGTTCACGATCACTATCACGATCTTCCCGTTGATCATCTATTTGCTAGAGCGGGCACCAGTAATATCTCCATATATCCTGTCTCATGTCAGTAGAGCCAGGGGCATCAGCTTGCTACAGGAACATAAAAGAGCCTTAAACCATTATATTAGGTCATGGGAATGACCTAATATAATTGTTACTGGAATTTGGCATATCATACAACATGAGAAGCTTGCCAGGCTTGTCAAGCGGGAGGCAAACTCTTTTTAAACACCCCCCAAATAAAGCATTTATTGATGAACCGCGCTGTGATGGGCTGGTCTGCTGGGTGGAGTTCTGACGAGAGGGAAGTCCAGAAGTGGAAAATGGCGGCACCTGTGGAGTGAGGGAGCGGTGGTCTGGCTTGTTGTGAGGCTCTGCCGAGGTGGTGGGCCAGGGCTAGAACCCGCCATGCCTCCCGACTGCCTCATGAACGGCTGTGCACAGGGAGAGCAAGGAACAGCTCTGCCCCATGTGTGAGAGTCTCTGTACCAGCATACCTGGGCCGGATTGAGGAAAAAAGCTGCGGCAGGGTGGGTGTCGGTGATCCGGGCTGTGATGGGCTGGTCTGCTGGGTGGAGTTCTGACGAGAGGGAAGTCCAGAAGTGGAAAATGGCGGCGCCCGTGGGAGTGAGGAGCGGTGGTCTGGCTTGTTGTGAGGCTCTGTCGAGGTGGTGGGCCAGGGCTAGAACCCGCCATGCCTCCCGACTGCCTCATGAACGGCTTTGCACAGGGAGAGCAAGGAACAGCTCTGCCCCATGTGTGAGAGTCTCTGTACCAGCATACCTGGGCCGGATTGAGGAAAAAGCTGCGGCAGGGTGGGTGTCGGTGATCCGGGCTGTGATGGGCTGGTCTGCTGGGTGGAGTTCTGACGAGAGGGAAGTCCAGAAGTGGAAAAATGGCGGCACCCGTGGGAGTGAGGAGCGGTGGTCTGGCTTGTTGTGAGGCTCTGTCGAGGTGGTGGGCCAGGGCTAGAACCCGCCATGCCTCCCCGACTGCCTCATGAACGGCTTTGCACAGGGAGAGCAAGGAACAGCTCTGCCCCATGTGTGAGAGTCTCTGGACCAGCATACCTGGGCCGGATTGAGGAAAAAGCTGCGACATAGACAGTCATAGAGAGTTATGACCAAATTTTGAGACAGTCTTGGGGTGAAGTGTTTTAGAGAGACAATTTGGTTTTTTTTTGTGAAGCAAGGATAGGGAATTAACTTACACAGTGTCTTGACTCTAGCTGTTCAGAATGCTTCATCTGTCTAACAGTGACATTCTCTACATCTTTTCGTGCTCTTGTATACAGTCTGTAATTGCCTTCAGCTTTGGCCTCAGTTCATCTGTTTGACTCTTCCTTAGTTTCTAATATTATGCCTCATCCCTCTGACACTCACTGCTAATTTGATGTAGTTTTTTTTAATTGACGTATCATGCAATAGACCATTGCATTCATGATTGGGCTCCAATCATATGGTATCACAACAGCCATGCCTTCACCTGCTCACATTTCCAACACAAATATTTCCCAGTTCCCTCCCACCCATCCCCCCACCTGCCTCTATGGAAGGCACCTCTCTCTTTTCTCTCTCTATGCCTCTCTCCCTCATTTTGCACATTGTAGTTTGTAATACAGACACTAAAGGTTATCATTTATATCCCTTTATCTACTTTCAATATTCAGTTCTAGTCTAGTATTACTATTTCCAATATTGTTGTCAAACTGGTCCATTCCCTTACAATTACCTAACCTCTGCTCTCCAAAGACATATGGTAGATTCCAACCATTGACACATCCTCTTGGCCCAAATTTGGCTTATTTTGACACAGGTTAAATCTCAGTCTTCATAAAGTATGTGCACATAATCCATCATGCTTGGTTTTCTTCTAGTTCTTCCCTGTACAAATAACTATTTATTCTTCAACTTACCCCAGGACCTAGATTTGTATGATACCTGTAACTAGTCCCTACACAGATGTTTTGACAAGGAAAATATTGTCATAATATTGCTAAATCATTTAAGCAAATATTGTCATAAATTACCCTCATCTCTAATACACGGGTTCAGGAGATCACATTTTAACT
Organism: Cryptotis parvus; assembly: GCA_021461705.1. NCBI lineage: Eukaryota > Metazoa > Chordata > Mammalia > Eulipotyphla > Soricidae > Cryptotis > Cryptotis parvus. The sequence continues at coordinate 2,863 of JAJIBD010013585.1, read as the reverse complement.
TTGATAGAACATTATCTAACTTGATTTCTTGATTACCTTTCCCACTTGCTCATAGTTGCTATAGTCATTCTAGAAAATGAGATATAGTTGCACCAAGTAAAGGTGAGTCCATTTTATGATGATGAAAGAGAAATTGACTTGGTGGAGGGAAATCATAATGCAGCATGTATAAGCTCCAAACTCTAACGTGCTCAACTGAAACCTACAGATTGTTAGTAATAGTATTCAATAATGCTATTAACAATACTTTTATTTTACTTCAATAAAATTTTAAAAAAATAAATGAAAGCTAAACTTGTATCATGTCTTTGTTCAAAAACACTATCCTCCACAATGTAAACAGTGATTACAGTAGTCTTCAAAATCCTCGCAAGTTATGTTTCCTTTTTCCTCTCTGAGCTCTGCAAATTTTTAGTATTCACACTGACCTGGACGTTCCTTGGGGAAGTCCACTGTGTCCCTTATTTTGCACTGCTCATTCATTTTACCCAAAATTCCCTTACGCCAGATGCTTCTGTGTCATTTCTTCTGTGTCGGGTAGATTTGGTTGCCAAACTTTTCATGTTAGTCAGAAGATGCTTTGCTATCACATTTGTATATGTAACTTGCATTGGCTAATGAAATGAGAAAGTTTGCATATGTCTCTTATAAGTGGACTCTTTAAGAGCCATTGTATGATTTTATCTTATTTTCCTTTTTTATTTTGTATTCATGATCCAGATAATGGCAGCTTTCTAGACTAAATCCTGGTCTGTAGAAACAGAGCAGAGGTATAGCTGACTCACAAGATATTTTTACAAAAAAAACAAATAAAAATTTGTTTGGGGGAGCACTTAATACCTTGGTTTTGTTTGTTTGTTTTTACTAAATCAGATTTAATGAAAACTATAATACTAATTTGCACCAAGAATCAAGGTGCAAATTATGAAACCAAAATAATCCAATAACCCCTCTGCCTTGATTTTACTGTTGCTAAATTGTACTAACGAAGGTCTTATATTCCTCTTCACAAAATATTACAATGTTTGATAGTGGGGAAATGTTTGGTACGACAGAGTATTGCTAATTGCCTTAGATAATATGAGTTTCTTTAACCAGAAACCACAAGAAAAACATGAAATCTGAAAATAATTGACTACTCTGACCAACAAAAATGAATGGAAAGTACATAGAAACTTCAGGAATTCTGAAGACTTCCAGTTATACAAATGGTACTGACTCTCATTTTCAGAAGATAAAAAATAAAACTGAGAGAGTCTTTAGGAAAAAAATCCCAGCTAATTTAAACTCAATCTCCTCTGCAATAACTAAACTAGACTTATGGCCAAAAAAAAAACCTTTGTTAAATCTCCACATTGATTAAGATAGTACCTAGTGAAAACTTTAAATCAGACGAAACAGCTCAAGGAAAAAGGATAAAGGCAAGGCTCTCTTCTGCAAAACTTGGAAAGTTCAAGTTACTTACCATTAAGTCTGGAAAGAAAGAACAATTGTGCTAAGCTACTAATATATAACGCAGAATAATAGAGGAGTTCATAAGCTTTTGAAGGAATGTAGAGCCAAAGGAGTCATTAGTCTGGATTTAAACAACGCTGTGACTCTTTAAGTCTTAACCTCTGGACACCTCCAGTCTTTCATAGATGGAGATAAAGATACGAATAATATGCTGTCCCAGGAAAAAAAAAACATACTACCAAGGCTCTCTTTACATGAAACTTAGAAGGAAAATTGAAATAGAAACACCTCCCTTACTGACTAAGAGGTATCAAATGACCAGCATACAGGAGGATGTATTTGTGGTACACAGAAGCAGAACCTAATGAAATCACATAGCTTTCTTCCACATTAAGGTTTCTTGGCCCATTCTTCCATGCAGAAATTGGAGTGTTGCTAACAGATTCATAATGATTGCTTCTCATCCTCTCCCTGCTCCAAGGGAAATATTCATTGGTGTTTAGCCAATTTACATTCCTTGACTGCTTGTGGTGTGTCAGAGGGCTAACTTGACTTTTCAGTTCTAAGATCCCTAGATCAAGAAAAGCCATAAATGGACCTGATCAAAAGACAATCATAAACTATGAACTTGGAAGGCAAAGGTGTCATGAGTAGGCAGCTTCCTTTTGTGTGGGCAATAATGATTGTGTTTTATGTGAGAGAGGGAAAGAAGTAAGATGCTATTATGCTTTCAAATATTCCCCTGAAATGTCTTCTTACTCTCCTGCTATTGGGATTTGACCCAATAGCATGGTTAGCCATTAAAAATAAAGAGGATTGAGGCAGAGTTCTAAGAAGAATGGGATTAGAGGGCACTTTTTGAGCTTATCATTTAGTTTCCATTTCTGACATGTCTCACATAAAGGCTGCTTTTCCAATCTATTTCCTGGATTTAATCACCCCATGGAGTGTCATACCAGTTCCCTAAAAGGTAATGCTATTTATGGATGTATGGGGTTATGTGTACACTATATATGAAGAGCAAATTTTTTTCATTAATAATGACAAAAATTATCTATTTTCAGAATTAATTTAAACTACAGATATAAGTTATTTATTTCCTCTTAATGCTTGCTATAATAAGACTTTTCACAATACATTTCTCATTCTCATATTCAGACATTGGTGTGGCATCTACTTAAATCAGGAAGTTGTAATGACGGTTTTTATGTATGTTTCATATATACATAAAATATTCCTTTGGAATATTTGGTAATGGATTTATCATATAGCCTTTATGTATTAATATAAATGGGAGTCTTTAGTTCACTATTATAATTTTGTAAAATGTTTCTGAAAAATATTTCTGAAAAAATATTTGATCACCTAGTAATCAAAACAATAGCTGTTTATCATTTAAAATAACGTC
>JAJIBD010013584.1:0-25321 GCA_021461705.1 Cryptotis parvus | reverse complement strand
CATGAAATACAAACTACCATTAAAATTAAAAATTTTAATAAATTTAAATATTTCAAATTAAAATTAAAATTGTAAATTTAAAAACCATACAAAACCCCAAAACTTGTCACTCAATTAAACCCTACTGCCCAGTAACTTTGATGCACACGAAGAACGGCAGATATAATTCCTCTGAAGCGATCATGTCATTAAACCCTACTGCCCAGTAACTTTGATGCACACGAAGAATGCAGATATAACTCCTCTGAAGCAATCATGTCATTAAACCCTACTGCCCAGTAACTTTGATGCACATGAAGAATGCAGATATAACTCCTCTGAAGCAATCATGTCATTAAACCCTACTGCCCAGTAACTTTGATGCACACGAAGAATAGCAGATTTAACTCCTCTGAAGCAATCATGCCAATCGTCCACTTGCACGGCTCACAAGGTTGAAGTATATGCTTTTCTTAACACACAGAGAGAGTAAAAACTTGAAGCAAACACCCTTATTAATAATTAACTTTGTATTGAATTTGAGGATGCAATGGCATCAATAAAGAATTAACTACAGAGTCATACCCCTCCCCACAAAAAGTTTACATCTAATTTCAGTTTTCCTTAAGAAGCTACACAAACTTGGCAACGTGTAGGTCTACGTCACCCTAAATTAAATTCATTCACTTTTATCTTTTTTATACAAATTTTACTGATGTTGCTTTCAATTCTTAAAAGATCAAAGAGGAAGCGCCACACAATGAAACTGTGGCTTTTATTAACATAAGGGCTCCAGCCTCAGAGCCATCCTCCTAGTCCTGCCTGGAGTTCCCAGAGCACATTTTAATGCAAGCACAGACGTGTGGTCAGTTAGAAAAGACTATTTAAACTGTATGGTGGCCATATCTCCCAGTGGGGTCCTTTAACAATTGTACTTACAAATCAAAAACCAGAAATTTTATTCTTAAATTTAAAAAATTATTTCTTAAGGGCCAGAGCAGTAGTGCAGTGTAGGGCGTTTGCCTTGCACACAGCCGACCCAGATTCGATTCCTGGCATTTCATGTGGTCCCCGAGCACCGCCAGGAGGAGTAATTCCTGAGTACAGAGTCAGAAATAACCCCTGAGCACCGTAGGGTGTGACCCCCTCAAAAAAAAAAAATTTTTTTTGGCTTTTGGGTTCATACCCAGCGGATGCTCAGGGTTACTCCTGGCTCTGCGCTCAGGAATCACTCCTGGCACTGCATGGGGAACCATATGGGATGCTGGGGATCGAACCCGGTCAGCTGCATGCAAGGCAAACGCCCTACCCGCTGACTATCACTCCGGCCCTCAAAATTTTTTTTTTAAAAATTATTTCTTAAGGTCAGTCAGTTCGGTCAGTCAAATGAGTTAGTTCAGGTCAGCGAGCTCCTGCCATGATGAGAACTGCTGCCCCTCCGGCTGGTGATTATTAAAAATAGTAATGGGAAAAAAATATTTCTTAAAATTGATGTCATCATCACTTCTGGAATTATCATTATCATGAGTACTTTATTAAGTAATAACCCTCCGGCTCCATACCTAGAGTCTAACCTGTAGTAACTCGCGTATTCCATAACGCCGCTGGTGGGCCCAGCCGAGCAAACAGTCCCGGCATTACCACTTTTCTTGACTGCACTTAGGCACTGCTGGCTGATTCCCTCCTCCTGATGATCCTTTTTTTTTTTTTTTGCTTTTTTGGGTCACACCCGCAATGCTCAGGGGTTTCTCCTGGCTCTGCACTCAGGAATTACTCCTGGCGGTGCTCGGGGGACCATATGGGATGCCGGGATTGAACCCTGGCCGGCATGAGCCAGCCGCTGCAAGGCAAACGCCCCTACCCGCTGGGCTATCGCCCGGCCCCTGATGATCCATTTTTATAAACTGTCTTTTGCTTTGGGCTTATCCACCGAGACAAAGAATAACAACTATATGGTTTGCTTATGCTATTTACTGGTGTTATCAGTAAACCATTCCATACCTTAAGAGTTTGGTTTTATAGTTTGATCTTCGTAATCCAATTGAAAATTCATATTCTGTCTCCAGAACAAATAATAGTCATTTCTGTAAACCTAATTTAACCTTCCAGAATTAAGCCAACTAAGAACTCCTGGCTTTGGTTCACTACACACACACACACAAAAAAAAAAAAAACAAAAAACTGCTCTTACCTTTACACCTTGAATGAGACCATTCATAAGGAAAGTGTGCTGAGGAAATGTTTCATGCAGAACCTACAAAATGCAAACAAATTCCAAGATAAAGTCAAAAGCTTAATTAAACGGATAGACATCTGCCTCTATTAATAGTGAGGTAGGAAAAGAAGATAAGCCCTGCAATTATAATAACAGAAAATCAGTGAAATACGGAAACAATTTCTTTAAGCATGACAAAGTAGAACATTAAGACAGAAACCTTCGGAAGGGAAGAACTCAAAAACGACACACAAGCACTCCAAGGTGAAAGAAACTCTGCGTCACCAAGTCGATGACTGGCCCCGAGGAAGCACACCCCGCAAACGGCACACTCAGAGTAGCCTGCAGCCCGTCCTCTCAGCCGCCCAGCTTATGTTACAGTTTACTGCAATCCAGGTTATAGCCATTCCGTACTGCTAGTACTTCCTAAAGTCCCATAGAATAAAAGTAAAATCACTTTTAAAAAGGTCATCATCTAAAAGTTTCCAAACAGAACCTTTGGAACTTCTAGAAAGTTCCAAATCTGGGCTGGAGCAATAGTACAGCAGGTAGGGTATTGGGTTCCCTTTAAGAGTGACTCCTTTAGGGGCCGGAGCCATAGCACAGCAGGTAGGGCATTTGCCTTGCACACGGCCGACCTGGATTTGATCCCCGGCATCCCATATGGTCCCCGAGCACCGCCAGGAGTATCCTGAGCATCGCTGGATGTGACCCAAAAAGAAAAAAAAAAGAGTGACCCCCTTTTTTGGAGACTACTGCTAGACTAGAGCCATTACCGACTGGATCCCACGGGATGTCAAAAGATCAAGTGGCTGAGGCCAGAGAGATAGTCCAGCGGGTAGGGCATTTGCCTTGCACGTGGCCAGCCCATGCTGGCATGGGTTTAATCACCGGCATCCCATATGGTGCCCCGAGCACAGCCAGGAGTAATTCCTGGAGTGCAGAGCCAGGAGAAACCCCTGAGCATTGCCGGGTGTGACCCAAAAAAGCAAAAAAGAAAAGAAAAAAGATCACGCCACCCACCTACAAGATGGTCGAAGCTTCTTCGCCAAGACCCTGAACGAACGGTTTGAGGCTCTTTGTATTCCTGGAGCAACCAGATGCCATTGGGCTACACTGGCATGTGATAGGGTTAAATGGAAATGTTACTGGCGCCCGCTCCAGCAAATCGATGAATAACGGGATGTCAAGTGATCAAGTGACCCCTTTACTCTCATCCATTGTTGGTGGGAATGTTGACTGGTACAGCTTCTTTGGAAAACAATATGGACATTCCTCCAAACACCAGAAATTGCACTCCCATTTGACCCAGCAATACCACTCCTGGGAATAACCCTGGGAGGTCAAACACACACAACAGAAACACCGTCTGCACTTCCATGTTCACAGTAGCCCTAGTCACAACAGCAAGAAACTGGAAACAACCAGAATGTAGATGCCTGGATAAAGAAACTATGGTACAACTACACAATGGAAATCTATGCAGCTGTTGGGGAAAAACGGTTATGTATTGCCTATATATGGATGGACATGGAGAGCATCATGTTGAGTGAAATTAGCCAGAGCGAAAGGGACAAATATAGAATGACTGCATTTATTTGGCGGGATATAAAAATAAAATAGTATGATACCAATATCCAAAGTCAGACAAAACATGGATCAGGAGGTCTTGTCAGTGGGTGGAATCTATTCCACGTGTGCAGGAGTCAGATATTAGGTAAGACAGAGAAAGAAACAGTGTATTAACAATTGTTGGAAATGACAGTACCAGCCTAGAACTGAGCACTGAATATTGAATACAGGCAAAGGTATTGAATATTGAATACAGGCAATATGATAGCCTCTAAATGTATGTATTGCATGATAGCCTCTAAATGTACTTATTGCAAGCCACAATGTAAGAGATGGGAGAGGGAGAGAGGGAAGGAGGGGGAGAGAGAGAGGCGAGCACAAGAAAAAGAGAGAGTCAAAGTGCCTGACATAGAGAGGAGTAGGGAGGGAATCGGGGACATTGGTGGAGGGAAATGGGCACTGGTGGAGGGATGGGTGCTGGAACACTATATGACCGAAACCCAAACATGAACATCTTTGTAATTCTGTATCTCAAAGTGGTATAACAAAAAATTTAAAAAAGAGAAAAAAAAAGAGTGACCCCTTTAAAGAGTTAAAAAGGGAGCGATAGCCCAGCGGGTAGGGCATTTGCCTTGCACGCAGCTGGCTCATGCCAGCCCGGGTTCGATCCCCAGCATCCCATGGTCCCCCGAGCCCCGCCAGGCAAAATTCCTGAGTGCAGAGCCAGGAGAAACCCCTGAGCATTGCCGGGTATGACCCAAAAAAAAAAAAAAAGGGATGGCCAATAGTAGGGTGGTTGCCTTGCACGCGGCTGACCTGGGTTTGATCCCTGGCATCCTATATGGTCCCCTGAGCAACACCAGGAGTAATCCTGAGTGCAGAGCCAGGAGTATTCTCTGAGCATCGCTAGGTCTGATCCCCAAAAAAGTTCCAAACCCAATGCTTTTTACCCCCCAATACCTTAAGGACTCTGACATCATCAAAGGTAATCGTATGCAAAGGAAATCTGGGGTCATAATCAAGGAAATTAACAAGGGCAGGGGCAGAACAACAGTATAGCAGGTGGGATGTTGGCATGCTGCCAATCCCGGGCGTCCTTAAGACCCCCTGGGCACTGCCAGGAGTGACCCTTGATCACAGAGCCATGAGGAAGTCTTGAGCATCACGGGCATCCTTTAAGAGCCCCTGGGCACTGCCAGGAGTGACCCCTGATCAGAGCCATGAGTAAGCCTTGAGCATCACGGGTGTGCACTCTCCCCCAGAAAAGCAACTAACAAAAAACATAACATTTTCAAAGACTTCATCATCTGAATTACTAACAAAATGAGTTTTGTCTGGTCTTTAGGTGTGCCAGTTATTGTCTCAATCTCTCTCAACCCCCAACTTATAATAATGCCAGACAAAGGCTGGGAACTCAGCAGCTGGCAACCGATGGAGTTTCCCTTACCCTGTTTTCAAAGCGAGGATCAGTATTTCGATGGCAAGACATTGCATCAAACCGTCTGATTTTCTTGTAGGCAGAGAAATGAACGGGACAAAATTGATGAGTACTGTTCTATACCTACTATCCCAATTTCAAGGCTGCTTTTCTGGTCTTGATGGACAAGACAGTATTAGTTACAGCACGTTTTTTCTTTTACAAAAACACATTTGAATCATCACCCACGGTGGGTGGTAGAATAGACACCAAGAAGGCGGCAAAGAAGTCCAGATAAAATGCAGTAAACCTGGGGCCGGAGCGATAGCCCAGTGGGTAGGGCGTTTGCCTTGCACGTGGCTGGCCTGTGGTCGGCCCGGGTTCGATCCCCGGCATCCCATATGGTCCCCGAGCACCGCCAGGAGTAATTCCTGAGTGCAGAGCCAGGAATAACCCCTGAGCATTGCTGGGTGTGACCCAAAAAGCAAAAAGAAAAAATATGCAGTAAACCATAGGCCGGAGCAAGAGCACAGTGGCTTCGAGCTGGCGGTGCAGGGCAGTGGGCTGGCACCCCACAGGGTCCATCCCCTGATCCAGGATTAATTCCTGAATGCAGAGCCAGGAGGCAGCCCTGAGCACTGCTGGAGTGATCCCAAAACAAACAGCAACAACAAAAGAAATAAGCCCTATCTTGTCTATTCTCATCAAATATCCTCACTTCTGTGAAAAGGTAGCTGAGTGGACATGTGAGATAAACTTCCCCACCCAAGGAGTGAACCAGTCCTTCCCTATCTCACGGTGGTGTAGAAGGGGAGAGATAAGTAAGTTACATTAAGTTTAAGTTACCAGTATCAAGAACACAGAAATACCATGAGGCCCCAGGAGGACAGATGGGTTTTGGGAGTGGGTCCATCACCTCTGGGGGTCCTGGAAGCAGCCGGATGAGAAAGGCTGCCATTTTCGCTGTCTGGATGCTGCAGCACATCAGAGCCCACCCAGGAGGGACGCTGACCTCAAGACCAGATTAACAGAGCTATATGAGTTTGAGCCCAGGTAGGCAGCTCCCAGAAGCAGGAATCACCGGAATTCGTCAGATGGAGCTGGGGTCATCCCTTCCCCCCTCCATTTTGTCTGAGCCCTGTAGCCCTGCCCAGGAGCTGCCCTGGGCAACCAGCCATAGCATGCAGAGCCTCAAATGCAGCTGGGGAACTGGAACTCGGCTCTCCCCTAGCTCAGCTGAGCATGAGGCTCCCAGGACAGATGGGTTTTGGGTGTTGACCCATCACCTCGGAGGGGAAAAAAAAGAGGGACACAGAAACCCACAGGATCATGATGGGCTCTGAGCAGTAAGAAGGTACATCAGTCCCCATGGCCCATGAAAAATTTTGTTTAACTAGGGCTGGGGACAGAGAACAAGAGTAAAGGCACTTGCCTCGCACGTGGCCAACGCTAGTTTGTCCTGGGACCACATGGGTCCCTGCACTGCTTAGAATGACACTACATTCACCCCGAACAGCACAGAGCTGAAGGCTGCCCTCAGCACCATGGAATGTGGCCTCCAAATCTGTCAACTAAAATAAAAGGTACCATCAAGGGACTCAGACATGGGGCAGAGCTGCTACTGGCTCTCCCTGTGCCCAGCCGCTCACGAGGCGCCCGGGAGGGTTGGCTGGTTCTAGCCCCTGGCCCACCACCCCCGCAGAGCCTCGCAACAAGCCAGACGACCTCCCAACTCCACGAAGGTCTCCATTTTCCACATCTGGACTTCCCCCGTCAGAACTCCACCCAGCAGACCAGCCTATCACAGCCCGGCTCACGCGGGCCCTTGCGGCCGCGCGTTCATCAATAAATGCTGGTTAGATATGACTACAAGAGTATGCTACACGCACGGCAGAGCCTGGCAAGCTAACCGTGTTGTATTTGATATGTCAAATACCAGTAACAATTATAGACCTCATTCCCATGACCTGATGGATTGGTTTGAAGCTCTTTATAGTTCCTGGAGCAAGCAGGTGCCCTTGGGCTCTACTTGCATGAGACAGGACATATGGAGATGTTACTGGTGCCCCTCGAGCAAATCGATGATGAACGGGAAGACAGTGATACAGTGATACCATCAAGGGCTGGAGCGACAGCACAGTGGGTAGGGTGTCTGCCTTGCATGCGGACGGCCGGGTCCGATCCCTGAGCACCTGCACCTCAGGGTCCTGGGCCTGACCACCCAATTACTCAGAAGTAATTCCTGAGTGCAGTGCAGTCAGGAGTAACCTCTGAGCATCACTGGGTATGACTCAAAAACAAAACAAAATAAAATGCTCTCAGGGCCTGAGAGACAGAAGAGGTGGTAGAGGGTTAAGGGACTGGCCCTGCCTGCGGCTGACCCAGGGCCACTCCTTGGCACCATATCCAGCTGGCCAGCACTGCTACGCTCACTCCCGAGCAGAGCTAGGTCGAGCCCTCAGCACCGTCAAGCCCACCCCACAACAAAGCAAGAGCACTCTTAATCTGAATTTAAATTCTTACCACCCCGGCAGTAGAAGTTATTACAGGAAAGCTTCTATGAGGGAAAACTGCTGGATTAGTGCAACATGATAGGCAACTGGCTGCTTCAGGAAAGTATTATTTTGAAACTCTTAAATTTGTAAACCTAAAAATAAATGGGGTTGGAAGGCTAAGAGAACAAGATCAAAAAAAAAAAAAAACATAGCGCCTTAAGATGACGGCCTGGTGTGCCAAAATTTACGTTAAAATTGTCTTGGACGATCACTTGAGGTCACGGTGCTTAGGGCATATATACCCGTTTAAAGAAAATACACACTGAGCAACATGCATGCACCACCTCCATCCCAACGCAGCCTTACACACAGGAGCAGTGGTGAGCAAAGCACAGACAATCTCCTAAGACTGAACAGGAAGACCCTTTATACCCATTAACCAGCCACCTGCAGGAAAAAGGCACTATATGAAGGAAAGGCAGCACGAGAGAGAGGGAAACAGTATAAAAAATAGAGGCAAGTTAAAAAGTCAACAATTTTACGCTGCGATTTTAATTAAACAAACTTTGTTTTAAGATATGTCAGGTGTGGGGCTGGAGTAACAGCACAGGGGGAGGCGTTTGCCTTGCATGCGACCAAACCAGGTTCGATTCCCAGCACCCCATATGGTCCCCGAGCACCACCAGGAGTATTCCTGAGTGTAGAGCCAGGAGGAGCTCCTTGTGTCGCTGGAGTAACTCCTTGTGACACAAAAAAAAGAAAAGAAAAAAAAAAAGGTATGTCAGATGTGGAGACCAGAGCAATAAAACAGTGAGGAGGACGTTTGCCTTAAATGCTGCCCACCTGTTTGATCCCTGGCATATGGTCCCCTGAGTGCTACCAGGAGTAATTCCTAACTGCAGAGCCAGGGAGTAACCCCTGAGCATTGCCAGGTGTGACCCAAAAAAGCAAAAAAAGCCAAAAATAAATGAAATAAAATAAAAAGACACATCAGAAGTGGGGCCAGAGCGATAGAATAGTGGGTAGGGCATTTGTCTTGCATGTGGCCGACCCAGGTTTGAGTCCCGCCATCCCATAGGTTCCCAGAGCACTGTCAGGAGCAGTTCCTGAGTGCAGAGTCAGGTAACCCCTGAGCACTGCTAGGTGTGACTGAGAGAGGGGTACATCAAATGCACTGAAAGTTTTTCAGAGTGGTGGTGAGACAGCAGAGCACATGCTCGGGTGTGCCGGGTCCAGGGCTCAACCCCAGCAATGTGTGGCTCTCCCCAGCCCCCAACCACACCCCCGGCCCTGAGCCTGACCACCCAACGATCAGGACCACACAGCTGGAGCACGTCCCTTCTTGGGAGGGAGAGGGAACCTATGGCTACTTTTCATGTAATGCTAATAGCTTTTTTCAAAAAGTTCTCTATTGTTCTAAACATAATTTGGAAACAAAGTGCATCTGTACCAGAAGGTATTCTTTTTGTTTTGTTATGGGGCCACATCCTGTGGCTCTGCGCTTAGAAACTAACTCTGTGCTCAGGGCTTACTCCAGGAGGGGCTCCGGGGACCATATGCCAGGGTTAGCAGAGTACTAGGTCTAGTGGGACAATCTCGCTGGCCTATAAATCCTCTTTGGCAAGGCAAAAAGGTGAGTGGAAAGAGTTAATCACATGATTCTTTAAAATCAACATTTTCATTGTACAACTGTTTCCCAATCTCTTATAATGTTCTTTTCACAAAGGCCATTACAGTCATACCAAGCAAGCTACACACTTCTACAGTTGTGCAGTAATTTCCTTCAGGCTTTGCAAACACTCTTCCAGAACATATATAGCTCATTCACAGCATTTCCAAAACTCTGGTTCAGAAGGAATGCATTACCCAGGAAAAGTTAACAAAGAGCCCACGTGTTTTATTCAAGTAATTCACATCACACAGTGGCCAACACAGTGGAACAAGCATAGAAGAGCTGCATTCGGACTCAGCTAAGACCCAGTCGCGGGAGCACACACTTAGGAGCCTCTTCCGCTCTCAGAAACAAGGCACACCCCAGCAATACTTACAGTTAACATTGGAGTCGTCAACAGGCCCCACGCAAAGAATTCAAGGAAGATGACAATAGCAGCATGGTATACACTTGGTCGTCCAAGGCCTTGTGGCTGAAACAAAGGAACAGAGTTACTGTGTAAAAGACAGCTAAACAAATATAAGAAGTCCACTTCCCTGGGGCCGGAGAGATAGTACAGTGGTTAGGGCATTTGCCTTGCACACGGCCAACCCAGGTCCAATCGCCAGCATCCCATATGCTCCCCTGAGAACTCTCAGGAGTAACCACTGAGCAATGCCGGGTGTGACCCGAAAAGAAAAAAATGTATAGCATCAACTTAGATAAAATTTTATCCTGCCGCATTCCTTCACCTTTCTTAACCATGAAAGGCGCTTATTTATTTATTTATTTATTTATTTATTTATTTATTTATTTGCTTTTTGGGTCACACCCGGCGACGCTCAGGGGTTTCTCCTGGCTCTGCACTCAGGAATTACTTCCTGGCGGTGCTCGGGGACCATATGGGATGCAGGGATTCGAACCCGGGCCGGCACAGGACGGCCGCGTGCAAGGCAAACGCCCTACCTGCTGGGCTATCGCTCCAGCCCCAAAGGTGCTAAATTATAGACTCATCAAAACTTTGCAAGTTCTGGTAGAAAACCAAGTGGACTCTCCGAGACTAAGGGCCCAGGGTCTAACTGTTCTTACCAATGAATTTCCTCATCAGCTTGGCCTTTATTTCTAAGTGTGACACTCTCTAGCTAGAATTCATGAGAGGTGGGTTGAGGGGGTTTTATGTTCAAAAGCATCAGGGGATGCATAATACAGTAACGTGTAAAAATCCAACCTCCTATTTGTTAGGCTGCACGGCTGCACTACTCTAATTTGCCGCAGTCTACGACTGGGACTTCTAGAACTAAAAAATGCAAAGTTGGCTGCCCTCGGGCCGCCAGTCATAGCATGAAGAGACTCACAAGCGGCTGGGGAGGCTGGAACTCGGCTCACCCCGGGCCCAGCTGAATATGGGACACCCAGGAGGGCAGACGGGTTTTGGGAGTGGGCCCGTCACCTCTGGGGGGTCCCGGAAGCAGCCGGATGAGACTCCGCCCACCACACTAGCCACCATTTTCGCTGTCCGGACGCTGGGAAACTGCCTCAAGACCAGATTAATAGAGCAAAACCAGTTCGAGGCCCAGGTAGGCGGCTCCCAGAAGCGGGAATCACTGGGAATTCATCAGATGGAGTCAGGGTTCGGCCATTTCCCTCTCCATTTTGTCGAGCCTGGTGGCCCCGCCTAGGAGCTGCCCTCGGGCCGCCAGCCATAGCATGAAGAGACTCATAAGCGGCTCGGGAGGCTGGAACTCGGCTCGCCCGGGCCCAGCTGAATATGGGACCCCCAGGAGGGCAGACGGGTTTTGGGAGTGGGCCCGTCACCTCTGGGGGTCCCGGAAGCAGCCGGATGAGACTCGCCGCCATCACACTAGCCACCACCTTCGCTGTCCGGACGCTGGGAAACTGCCTCATGACCAGATTAACAGAGCAAAACCAGTTCGAGCCCAGGTTGGCGCAGCCGCAGTCCATTAAAATAGTGGAGACAGTGATGCCTTTTAATGCACTGCATTCCACGAAGAGCAGGAAAGTTTGGCGGGAGGGAGAGATAAAGAGGAGAGAAATGACATACAGAACCTGCCAAGTAGTTGAGGTGCGGGAGGGGGGAGGGAGGTGGGGACATTGGTGATGGGAGATGGGTTTGGGTGGAGGGATGCGTGTTGGAACACTGTAGAACCAAAACTCCACATGAGCATCTTTCAATTGTATGTCTTGATCACTTGAATCCCGTTATTCATCGATTTGCTCGAGCGGGCGCCAGTAACATTTCCATTGGACCCTATCACGTGCCAATGTAGCCCAAATTGTATGTCTAAAGTGGTGTAATAATATTTGGGGGGTGGGGGGAATAATAAAATTAAATCGGAAAAAAAATAATAAAAATAAAAATGCAAAGTTGCCCTCATGTGATATGCTCTAACTTTGTGATAATGCTTATTCCAAGATGCTTTGCTAGCGCTGGGCTGTAAATGAAAGCAGTCTTTTGTAAAAGATGGTAAAATACATACTGGTACTATGCTTACATTTCTAACCCTTTTTTTTTTTTTTTTTGCTTTTTTGGGTCACACCTGGCAATGCTCAGGGTACCATATGGGATGCCGGGGATCGAACCCAAGTCGGCTGTGTGCAAGGCAAATGCCCTACCCCCTGTGCTATCGCTCTAGCCCCACATTTCTAACCTTTAAAAATGGTAAAAACACATCTCTTTTTGGTTCACTTACTCTCCCAAGTGGTGCTTGTGAAACCCAGGGCCACTTGGGTCCTACAGTGCGAGGGACCATTGGGGCCTGAAGGCTGCAGTGACCCTCCGGTCATGTGGTGACAAGGCTCAAACCCAGCCAGGCCATGCTCAGCTCCCCTGGCCCCAACTGTGTGGATTAGCCAGAACCTAGAGGAGATAATAGCATATCTCGAATCGAACCCAAACAATTTCCTTAAAATGTCAATACCTAAGGAAACAAAAAATGTGGGGACAGGCACAGATCGGAGGATATTAGCGTCATAATAGTCAGATGGCTGTTCTCAGACAGAAACCTGGATGAAAAAAAGGCTGGTAAGAGAAAATTTCAGGCTGGAGAAAGCATACAGCAAGCGGGAGCTTTTTCTTACATACAGCTGACCTGGGTTTCATCCTGGTACTCCATATGGTCCCCTGAGCTGACCAGGAGTGATCCCTACGCAGTCAGGAGTAAGTTCTGAGAGCTGCCAGTATGGACATTCCAAAAAAAAAATTTAAATATGGACTTTATACTATGCATATGGAATTAATGTTTAACCTCTTGGGGCTCTTCAGTTCTTTTTTTTTTTTTTTTTGCTTTTTGGGTCACACCCGGCGATGCTCAGGGGTTTCTCCTGGCTCTGCACTCAGGAATTACTCCTGGCGGTGCTCGGGGACCATATGGGATGCCGGGATCGAACCCGGGCCGGCATGGGCCGGCCTCGTGCAAAGGCAAACGCCCCTACCCGCTGGGCTATCGCTCCGGCCCCAAGTTCTTTTTTTTTTAAATGCAATATACATATATTTTTTTTCCTTTTCCCAAATTTTATTACACCACTTTTTAGACATAAAATTGCAAGATGCTCATGTAGAGGTTTGGTTCTACAGTGTTCCAACACCCGAACCCATCTCCCATCACCAATGTCCCCACCTCCCTCCCCCACCACACTTCAACTACTTGGCGGGTTCTGTATGTCTTTTCTCTCCTCTCTATCTCTCCCTCTCGCCAAGCTTTCCTACACATCGTAGAATGCAGTACATTAAAGGACATAACTGTTTCCAAGCGGCCACGCGACTTAGGGGGCTCATGGTCAGCATCTGGACAGCAAAGGTGGCAGCTAGTGTGGTGGGCGAGTCTCATCCGGCTGCTTCCAGGACCCCCCAGAGGTGATGGGAAGACTCCCAAGACCCATCTGTCTTCCTGGGGGCCCCATGGGGCTCTTCCTTTGCAGGAAGTCTTGGGAGGAAATGGCAACACATCCTTTTAAAAGGCTACACAAGTCACGCTTGCACCAGTCCTTTACCAACAGAACAGAGAATGCCAATGGCAGCCACCATGCAGTCTAAGCCCGAGTCACCAGCCCATCATCCTCTCCTAGCTCCTGCCGGGATTTCAGAGCACATTCCCAGCCTGCTGTTACCGACTGCACAGCTGTCAGAACTGTTTAAAAGTCAAAGAATGGCGCCCTCCGTGGCTCAGACTGTATTTTGCCAAATACTTTAAACTTTCCACCAGGGCCAACACTGGTCTTTGTTACGTATGCTGTTTTCTAAAGAATTTCTAACAACTTTATGATGTTTCTGCTCATTGTTCATCTTCCCTGGAATGAGAATGCCAGACTTCCGAAGGAAAGCAATTGTCTGTTTTGTTCTCTGATGGGAACCAGCAGCTTCTATAGTAAAAACCACTCAACGAAAATGTGTGAAAGGAAAGAACCTCTTCTGAGACTTGTCTTCGCTCTGGTCCTTTAACAGCCAAGCAAACACAGAGGACACTTGAAACAAATGACCCAGTTTCTTCAGCAAGGAAATGTATGATCAAAGAAAACAAATTAGAGGAATTATACCAGATTAAGAGAAAATTTAAGAAAAATGAATTAAAACGAAAAAATAACCACAAGAAATACTAATAAAACTCAACATGTAGATTTCAGATTTCGACTTAAATTAACTGAAAAGCGCCACCTCTGAAGGGCAGGGGAGATGCCAATGATGCAACGCTTTGCTTGTAGGAGCACTGAGTTGGAGCCCAGCCACACCAAAAGGTTCCCTAAGCACTGTGGGCTCTGTGAAAGCTCCGTGTGGTCCAAGCCCATTTCCAAAAGACAATCTTGACTAACCATGGAAAGTAGCAGGTATCAGAAGATATTAAGTCATAGTCAATAATGCTATTGAAGTTTTATCTTCTAAAGTATCTGTGCAAGAAGACATGTGGAATCTTTGAAAGTCTAGAGCAAACAAAAGCAGAAGTGGCTACAAGAGGGGCCAGAGCAATAGCACAGCGGGTAGGGTGTTTGCCTTACACACAGCTGACCTGGGTTAGATCCCGGCAGCCCATATGGTCGGTCCCCTGAGCTCTGCCAGGAGTAATTCCTGAGTGAAGAGCCAGGAGTAAGCCCTGAGCGCCACTGGGTATGACCCCCCCACACAAAAAAAGTGGCTGTGGGATTTTAAAGGCACAGTACTAGCCTCTCACGGTCTGTTAAGACAATTTTTTGTAGGCTGGGAGGGAAATGAATAGATATACCTTCTATGCAATCATCTCTCCCAGACCTTGTCTTAATGTCCCAAAGTTTGATTACCAGAACAGGAATCAGCCCTGAACCAGGCTCAATACTTTGGTTTGTTAAGACAATTGAGGCCATAGGCTGGAGTGATCGCACAGCAGGTAGGATGTTCCGCCTTGCACGGGCTGACCTGGGTTCGATCTCCGGTATCCCATACGGTCCCCAAGCACCACCAGGAGTAATTCCTGAGTGCAGAGCCAGGAGCAACCCGTGAGGATGGCTGGGTGTGACCCCCCCAAAATGACAATTGAGGCCAGGGTTCTGAACCTGGCTGAGACTATAAATGGGCCCCCCACCCCAGAGCATCCTGTGGGGGAGGGGGCGGCTTCTGGACTCAGCAGCTGTGTCTGGTGCCTGGCCAGCACCTAGGCCAAGAGCCGGATGGCCAGTACCAGGGAGGCGAGTTGCTCCTTATGCCTAGGCTGGAGGGCCAGCAGCAGAGCCACAGGGCCTGGTGCCTGAGCCTGAGGGCTGGCGTCAAAGCTGTAGGGCTACAGAGCTTCAGGGCTGCTGAGTCTCAGGACCACGGGCACCACGTGGAACTCAAAGAATTAGAGAGGGATTCAGAGACACAGACACAGTAGCAAAAGATGAAACAAGGCAACTAGGAAATAGACACTGACACAGCCCAGGAGTCCAGAGAAAAGAAGCCCCGAGGAGAGAAGCCCTGAGCAGAAAAGGTCCTGAAACGCAGACGTGGGAGAGGACCAGAAGCATGGGGAAGAGAGAGGCCCTGAGGAGAGGAGCCTGCAGACTCCCGGCGCCCCCTCCCCAGAGCAGCCGGCAGGAGAAAACGCTGGAGGAGATGCAGGAGAGGCTCCTGAGACAGCAAGCAACAAGATGAAACAAAGTAACATTAAAGAAAAACCTTCAGGAACCTCTAGCCTCGCTCCTTATTTCCAGGGGGTCCTAACTGACAGTTGGGTACTGCAGGGGGACCCAGAAGTCCCCCATCTGCTGCCATAAACATCCCCTGACCCCCAAGTAATGCTAAGGCTATGGAATCCACAAGAGACCCCTTGAGTCGGGGGCCCTCCCTGAGGGGGAGCCACAACTCCCCACCCATCAGTTATTTTTTTTAATTTTATTATTATTTGCTTTTTTGGGTCACACCTGGCGTGCTCAGGGGTTTCTCCTGGCTCTGCACTCAAGAATTACTCCTGGCAGTGCTCGGGACCATATGGGATGCTGGGAATCCCAGTTATTTTTAAAAGCAAAGAAGAAAGAAAGCATGTGCCAAGAAAGTGGCTATACCCCTGTACAATTTCTCTGGGCCCGGTGGTCTATTTGCATTTACTGATACTTTCCTGAGCACCTGGGCGAAAATTCTGGTAATCAAATTCCCAAAAACACATAAACATTTGCTTCTACTGGGCGAATGTCAACAGCCTAGCTACCGTAGCAGTAGCCTGACCCCTGCTGCTGAACTCCTGATGTTAATTCACTTACCCTTCAAGCACCTTGATAAACATACGAAAATCTTTAAAATGATCATTCACTGGGAAATAAGTCACTGTGAAAAAGAGTTCACAGAAGCACAAGAGTTACCCTATTTCTGCTTAGTGGTTTCTGTGGCCTATGTTCTCCAGGAAAGAAGAACTATTCAACTCCGTAAATTCACTAGAATAAAGATCATGTGGCTGTGATGCTGATTAAACACGAAAGTAGACTAGACAATCTGGGGCCGGAACACAGCAGGGGAGAGTGTTTGCCTTGCACACAGCTGACCTAGGTTCGATCCCTGGCATCCCATATGGTCCCCCGAGCACCACCAGGAGTAATTCCTAGAGAGGTGCAGAGCCAGGAGTAACCCCTGAGCATCACGGGGTGTGATCCAAAAAGAAAATAAAAAAAAGCAGGCGATCATGTTTGTTGTATCCTTTTTGGGGTTCGTTTAATTTTTGAACCACACCCTGCAGGTGCTTGGAGGACCCTATGGGGCGCTGGGGATCAAACCTGGGTAAACCAAGGATTAGGCAAGCGCCTGCTTACGGCTCTATCTCTCTGGCTCTGCATAAATTAACTAATCAATAACAATTATGGAAAAGAAAAATGAGTGACAGCACCACCAATAGTAACCCCTCTTAAAGACTTTAACAAGGTGATTTTTGTAGCTCTCCATTCTTAGCTTTCAGTACAATATAACAATACAATATTTGTAATGTGAAGAATAATTTTGATATAGATATAATTTCCACTAAAGAACAGAATGAGCAGTTAAGATCAGTTTTTCAGTTTTTTTTCGGGGTCTCAGCAGGCAATACTTAGGGGTTACTCCTGTGTCTGCACTCAGGAATTACTCCTGGCGGTGCTTGGGGACTACCTGGGATGCCGGGGATCGAACCCAGGTTGGCCACAAGCAAGGCAAATGCCCTACCTGCTGTATTATGGCTCCAGTCCCAGATAAGACAGTTTTGATCAGAGAAAAAAGATCAGCATAATCTTGGAAAAGATCAAAACTGCAGTACTATATACTACTTGATTTCAAAACACTACATAAAGCTAATGAAAACAATATGGCATTGGCATAAAGACAGATCAAGGGTGCATGTCAACAGAAACACTCAGGTGTCAAAGGACCTGGAACAAGTGTGGGAACCATTCACTGGACAGAGGAGTCTCTTCAACAAATGGCGCCAAGAAAACAGAATTTCCAACGATATCAAGAAACAAGTTCCCTTCTACCTCCGAGGTTGACGGAAATGGAAACTCTCGATCCAGCGCAATTCCAAAAGGCTCTTAATTATCAATAATTAAACAAGCTCCGCCACTACAGTCCAAAATAATGGGATTCCCCAAACCTCTAGCTCTTGGTCAGAACTCCGACCACCATGCTCAGGCCCAGGTCTCCCACCAAGGCGGATGCTGCACCTCAATTCAGTCCCCTTATACACCCAAAAGTATCCCTAGCTTCAGGGAGGGTCATGTCAACAAAGATCAACGACTCAGCTCCTAGGTGGAGATGTACGGTGGTGCCACGCCTGTTCAAGGTCTAGACAAATGATTATGCAGGGTCTAATTCCTTCCTATGATGAAATCTCTTATGTGAAAACACTACAGAGAGAGGGAGGGCTGGTACAAAGAAATACACCTATGGATGTGTATTCATGGGAAGAAACACGTCATCATTTCATGGGCTTCATGCAATCTAGATGGAACCCACAGGGTCCTTATTAACCATCTGCACCAGGGGGATTCTGGGTGATTCTGAGTGTCTTCTCCTCTATTTACTCAAAGGGTCATGCTGCCTGCTGGAGGGGGAGACTAGTGTGACCCTTCCTTTGATCTTAAACGGTAGTGGTAATCTCACGTAACCAGGGTGGTGGTCTCCTAGTAAACTCTAACTGTTCCACGCTGGGAGCAGTGGGTATTAAGGGAATTGTGCCCAATCTATATGGCTGAGACTCTCAGACATCGGGCAGAGCTGCTACTGGCTCTCCCTGTGCCCAGCCGCTCAAGAGGCGCCCAGGAGGGATGGTGGGTTCTAGCCCTGGCCCGCCACCCCAGCAGAGCCTCACAACAAGCCAGACGACCCCCCCACTCCATGAGGGCCTCCATTTTCCACATCCGACTACCCCTCGTCAGAACTCCACCCAGTAGATCAGCCTATCACAGCCAGGGTGGTGCGACCGCTAGTGGCCACGCAGCTCATCAATAAATGCTGGATTTAGAGATGACTACAAGAGTTTGCTACCCGCACGGCAGAGCCTGGCAAGCTACCCGTGTCGTATTTGATATGCCAAATACCAGTAACAATTATATTAGGTCATTCCCATGACCTAATATAATGGTTTCAGGCTCTTTATGTTCCTGGAACAAGCAGGTGCCCTTGGGCTCTACTTGCATGAGACAGGTCATATGGAGATGTTACTGGTGCCCGCTTGAGCAAATCGATGATGAACGGAAGACAGTGTGTGCCCAATCTAGATAACATTGAAATCATAGTAGAGATTATAATATTTCAAAAGTTATTAATTCAGAGTCAAAATGACTCTTGTAACTGCCACACCCTCCATCAGTGTTTACACAGGAGAGATCTCATTAGCATGAACCCTGGCTTAAGGACATGTAAATAGCTTAAGCTGGAAGTAGATTCAACAGCAAAGATCCCTAGCTGGCTAGGCACATCATCCAACAGGTGAAAACGGCAAACACTACGTTAAATGAACAAAGCAGACATGAAGTCAAATTCAGTGTGAGTCCATTCAAGTAAAAGGTCCCCAGGCAGATCCCATTAGGGCCAGAAAGGGGACTGTTAGCGGGCTGAAGGCGGGGCGATAAAGCGGCGGCCACACAAGCACACAGCTATACTGCATGCAACCGAGCAGTCCACTTTAAGGCAGTGAATCTGGGAGTCTGGGGGCCTATGGGGCGCTGCTGGCCGACAACACCCAGTGGTGCTCTGGGATCACTCCTGATGGTGCTTGGAGGACCCTAACAAGGTTGGGAATTGAAGACTAAGTCACATTCAAGATAAATGCCTTCCCCACTGTACTATCTCTCTGGCCCTTGCATTTAGAAATAAAGGAAATGTCTTTACTGAACATCTTTCAATTCCTGTGAAGACCCTGAGGCAGATATGTCACCCATTTAAAAACTTAATGCACAACGCATACATACACAGTGCTAAAAACAGGAAGCCCACCAGAGAAGAAAGGACTAAGAACTATTATTTGTGGCCCTTCGCCCTTAGAGAAGCCCAAACTCTATCTTAAATGCATTAACTCTCTCTTTCTCTCCCTCCTTCCCCATTCTAAAACCTCCAAGTAAAATTTGTTTTACTTCAAAAAAAAACCAACCTTATTTGTATTAGGAATTTCAGAAGTGAAAGTATCTCTAGTGATCTGAGAGTGGCTCTCTTCCCCAATCTTAGACATTATAAGACTAATAAGACTGAGTAAGCGATGCCACAACTTTGATATAATTCTGTTTTCTCCACTTCTCATAGAAGAGGATACTTCTGAGTACCTTGCAAGTATTCGAAAGGCGGTGAGCACTACCAAACTCGAACAAAAAAAAACCAATCATGCTCTACTATAATATAAAAAACAAGAGATTTGTGGGCCACAATGACAGTCCAGTGGGTAGGGCATTTGCCTTGCATGCTGCCCATCTGGGTTTGATCCCCAGCAACCTACATGGTACCCCAAGCACCACTGCCAGGGAGTAACCCGAGCATTCCTGGGTATGACCCAAAAAGAAAAAAAAATTGAAAACCCTACATATTCCTACAGACACACGTCCAACACACCTACACTAGACAAAACCAGAGTAGTCATGTGCGATCACGGCTGTGAACGTCACATACTAGGTCACTTCTCGTCTTAGGATCATGAATTCATAGGGTCAGAGTGATAATACAGCAGACAGGGCATTTGTCTTATGTGTGGTCAACCCAGGTTCAATCCCCAGCATCCCATACGGTCCCCTGAGCAATGTCAGTAGTAATTCCCGAATGCAGAGCCAGGAGTAACCCCTGAGCATCACTGGCTGTGGCCTAAAAACAGGAGCAAACTAATAAAGATCATGAATTCTCTCTCAATTCACTTCAGAAATGTAAGGGCTTTTCAATTAATTCAGTGTCAAACATCACCTCTAAGTGAAAGTTTCACAATCTCTTAGCTACTTTTACAGCCTAAAAAATAACTCAGATGTCCTGCTAAGGCCTTCAACTGTACAGTAACTGTTTTAGTCCAACTATTCCACTTTTCATTAATGGGTGTGGGCTACAAAATTTTCCCATTTTGTCATGCTGCTTCCCTTTTGAGCAGGATAAACTTAAATTCATCACATAAACCAGACTCTCTTGGGAATAAAAAGGAATCCTACAGTAAGATCCTTAAAATGAGATGGCTCATTGAAGGTTCCTTGAAGACCATTCATACTATTAAAAACAAGCAAACAAACAAAACCCCCAACAACCCTCAAGTATATAGGAAACCCGAGTTCATCGCGACTGCTTTAACCAGCTTCCTGGTGCTAGTGCTTCTGCTGTAGCAGGCTGAGGCGCAGAGAGCCAGGTAGCCAATAAGGATGTAGAAGGGGCTGGCTGGAGGTGGGGTCTGGGCTGATACAAGGCTCCTACTGAAACAGCCGAAACAGGAGAGGCGAGTGAGGAGAGAGGCCCAGGCTGGCCCAGTTCCACCTTTTGCCAGCCTCCATGATGCTGCTGCTCCTCCTTTTCTCCCAGAACCAGGACTGTCCGGACCCCTGCTCTCTCCACAGGTCCTCCAGGTTAGGCAGGCCTGCATGAGCCAGCCAGGGCTTAGTACAGGCAGTCATCTCAGGGCCGGTCGGCCGGAATACAGGATGGACTCGGACCCCAGGATAGCACTGGCTCAGGTAGTGGCAACTTCCTGAGCTTAGGAGTCTCATGTGCACAGGGAGAGGCTGGAGACGAAGGAAAGCTGGGGCAGGACAACGGGGACCGCTGGGAGCCAGGCGGCAGGTCCGAGCACAGGGACTTGCCCATGTGGCTTTGGCCGGAGGCTGGAGAGAACACACAGCGTGCAGAGAGCAGCCGGAGACAGGATGCCGTTCACAGACATCAGCGGGGCCTAGACCTCTGCGGAGGGACCTCAAATTACAAATCACCTGAATAATAAACTCAATTTTTCTTCTAAGATTTGTATGCAATTCATTCATACGAATCTCAAGAGCCCACAAAAACGGAACTCTCTTCTGCAAACTGAGGAAATGGCATTATACCGTGAAGGCCCTTCTACTGCAAAAGGAGTGACACCAACTTCACACTGGAAAGGGAGGGAAGGAATGGGAGGCAGGAAGGAGTCTGTAGCTACCCACACACTCAGAACAGGGAGTCTGTGGGACAGCCATAATTTTCAGAACTTAAGTATTCCTTTCCACTGGTCTCTTAATTGCCCTTTATTATTCACATATTCAACAGAAAAATACATCAAGAAATTAAACTAAAATCTCCAGAATTTTAATGCAGAAATAATTATTTGCTACCAATCCTTTCAGAGATTTTCCAGTGGAGCTATAAAAATGCCTTAAGGGGCAGAGGAGATATGATAGTACAGCAGGTAGGTCGTTCACCTTGCACGTGCTGACCCAGGGTTCAATCCCTGGCATCCTATACGGCCCAGCCAGGAGTAATTCTGAAATGCAGACCCAGCAGTAAACCTGGAGCATGGCCAGGTGTGATCCAAAAAGCCTAAACAAACAAGTAAATAAAAAAATATGTCTTCAAGAACATATTACTAAGGGATAGGTGTTGGACGGCTGTATGGCCCAACCCCAATCATGAGCTACTTCACAACCATGCATCCCATTTTGATTGAATTAAAAAATATTACTGCACTGCCTATTTCCCATATCCAAATAGACGTGTATAGTTTTCTTCGTTTTTTCTTCTCAGCGACATATTTTGTTTTGTTTGGGGCTACACCGAGAGAAGCACTTAGGAATTACTACTGGCAGTGCTGAGGGTGGGGGGGTGGGAGCCGTAGGGGATGCTGGGGGTCCAACCAGGCCCACTGCTTGCAAGGCCCTCCCCGCCGTACTGTCACTCGGGCCCTAGAGATGCTTATGTAAGGAGCTCTTAGCACTGCATCGCACAGATCCTCTACAACTGTTTCACCCTTTTTAAGGTACAGTCAGAACAGTTCATTATCACACACGATTAATGCATACAGATCTTGCAAATACATCTCTACTCTCTTCCACAAACTGCCTTAGGCCAATTTCCTTGAAACAAGGACTTTTTCTTTACTCTTTTCAAGTTTAGGTTAACTGTCTGGCCTCCCAGGTAGATGTTATCACCTGGAAAGTACATTATGAAAGAATGCAAATGCAATGTTTGGAGACTATTTTAAACCGTATCTTAGTCTCTTAACTAGGAACAATGGCCATACTCCTGGTGCCTCATTATCACATGACACTTCACCCATGCCTTATGATGCTCACGTGCGTCACAGGCTGGCCAATAAATAACAAAACAAAGTTACTATTTTTCTTCAGGAAACATCGTTTTTGTGGTACCGACACTGATTCCATAGTTTCTCTACTTTACTACAGAGTATAAAGATAATGTAATATAGGGCCAGAGTGATAGTACAGGGAGGGCAACTGCCTTGCACAAGGCTGATGGGGCAATACCTAGACCCCATATGGTCCCCTGAACACTGCTACGAGTAATTCCTGAGCACTGCTGGGTGTGACCCAAAAAAAAGGTAATAATTTTTAAAAAGTAGTAATTTATGTTCTGGGGCCAGAGCCATAGTAGAGCGGTAGGGCATTTACCTTGCATGCGGCCAACCGGGTCGATTCCTGGCATCTCATATGGTCGCCTGAGCACCACCAGGTGCTAATCTCTGCCCCTCTGGCACCACGAGGTGTAACCTCTGAGGACTGCCAGGTGCGACAAAAAAAATTTTTTGTTTTGGGGTCATACCTAGGGATGCTCATGGAGGTTACGCCTGGCTCAACACCCAGGAATCACTCTTGGCAGTGCTTGGGGGACCATATGGGATGCTAGGAATCAAAACCAGCTCTACAAAAGAAGTGTCTGATCCACTGAACTCTCTCTCCAGCCTCTAAAACTAATGTATGTTGGGACCCAAGTGATAGTACAGCAGGTTGGGCATTTCCCTTGTACACAGCTGACTCAGGTTCAATCTCCAGTATCCCATATGGTTCACCCAAGCATCACCAGGAGGAATTCCTGGGTGCAGAGTCAGGAGTTACCCCTGAGCGTTGCCAGGTGTGATCCAAAAAGGAAAAAAAAGTATGTTTTACTGGTTTGCATAAGAGTGTTTCTTGCTTCTTTTTTTTTTTTTTTTTTTTTGCTTTTTTGGGTCACACCCGTAATGCTCAGGGGTTACTCCTGTCTCTGCACTCAGGAATCACTCCTGGTGGTGCTCAGGGGACCATATAGGATGCTGGGGCTCGAACCCGGCCGGCATGGGCCGGCCACATGCAAGGCAAATGCCCTACCTGCTGGACTATCGCTCCGGCCCCCATGCATAAGAGTGCTTTTAAATACTTCATAGAACCACTATCTCTAAAGAACCATTAATTATGTAACATTCATAAACTCAGTGCACTTTTACTTTCAAATTTGAGAAACAAAGTGCAAGATAATTATTAAAAGCAGACTCCTGGGGCTGAAGAGATAATATAGGAATAAGGCGCTTGTTTTGCATATGGCTGACTAGTGTTTGATCCCAGGCACACACATGGTGTTCTGAGTATCTGCAGGAATAATCCATGAACACATTCCTAAGAGTAAGCCTCAGCAAAGAGGGGTGTGGCCCATGCCCCCTGTCCCATACACAATATAGGACGGTTTCCCTATCTCTGTAACTGCACAGAAGTAAAAGTGAAATAAACACCAGTTCACACAAGAGCGGTTTCCCTTCTGGAAAATAAAGGAACTAGGATTGCTTGTGTAGACAATTCTGTACATGACTGGGGGCTGGAGTGATAGCCCAGCGGGGAGGGCTTTTGCCTTGCATGAGGCCGACCTGGGTTCGATCCCCGGCATCCCATATGGTCCCCCGAGCACCACCAGGAGTAATTCCTGAGTGCAGAGCCAGGAGGACTCCTGAGCATTGCTGGGTGTAACCCAAAAAGAAAAAAAAAAAATATCTGTACATGACTGTAAGTCAGACTTGACATGCACTGTCCTCTGACCAGGAGAAAATGCCTTCCAAATTCACTTAGATCAGGGCCCAGAGATAAGGAATGCCCAGACCGCTCATCCTCAGCAGCTCATGTTATCTACGTGCACTTATATTTCTGTACCTTTAATGCCCATCACTGCCTGCGGTCGTCTATTCATAGGAAACACAGTGGGGGGGCAGGAAAAGCAGATCGCATTCCTTAGAACATTACTCTGAAATGATGGCAAGCAAGACCAAATGTGAAGCAGGGAAAGATGCAGATTTTGGTGCTAGATTATCCTGCCTCACTGGAAAGCGCTTTAGTACATAAAGGGCATGTGGAATGTTTCCTAATCTAATCTGAAATGGAGATTTTCCTTTCTTCCTTTTTTTTTTTTGGGGGCACACCAGACAATGCTCAAGGGTTATTCCTGACTCTGCATCAGGGATTGCTCCTGTAGGTGCTCAGGGACAAACAGGATGCTGGGATTGAACCCGGGTCAGCAGCTACTCCATGGCGCTGGCCTATGCTGCCTTCTAGGTGCTAAGATGAAACCCAGGGCCTCCCACAGGTGAGGCCTCTCTCTGCGCCCTGGCCCATGGGACTGATGCATTCCAAGGAAAGCAAGAAGCTTGGGAAGCATCCCAGAGCGATGGGGAGGAAGCAGGGCAATCAATGCAGGAATTGCTGGGAGGGGCTCTCAAGTCCCCTGAAACTCTCTCCGTAAAGTACTGTGAAGATGGCCAAGGCTGGTCTGCAAAGAGAGAAAGGGAAGCTATCTGGAGCATGGGGTGAAAGTGAAATTCAGGAAAAATACAATAAAAAAATCTAACTCATTCTGGAAGATGAAGTAATTTTTTTTTTTTCTTTTTGGGTCACACCTGGCAATGCTCAGGGGTTTCTCCTGGCTCTGCACTCAGGAATTACTCCTGGCGGTGCTCAGGGGACCATATGGGATGCCGGGATCGAACCCAGGCCAGTATAGGCCGGCCGCGTGCAAGGCAAACGCCCTACCTGCTGGGCTATCGCTCCGGCCCCTGAAGTAATTTTTTAAATCAAGAGAACTGCTACCCTGAAATAATTATAGGGGC
>JAJIBD010013583.1:0-31011 GCA_021461705.1 Cryptotis parvus | reverse complement strand
GAAGGTTTCCTGGCATGTGTGGGGTGAAGGATTGGCACCTTCTTCAAGAAAAAGATCCCAGACAGATAACTACAAGTGACTACTCCTCTTACTCAGGAAGGTGGGGGAGTGGTCATAGTTGAGAAAGATTATCCTGGCAGCTACATGCAGGTGAGTTTGGGGAAAGACCAGTCAGACTGCGGATGATATTATCTAAATGTGGACTTCAGGGAGCCTGTGTGCTGGTGCTGTGGTGGGGGGGAAACAACCTTATTTAAAGCTTAGATATCTTTTTTTTTTTTTTCATTTTGGTCACACCGGAAATGCTCAGGGGTTACTCTCGGCTCTGCACTCAGAAATTACTCCAGGGAACCATATGGGATGCTGAGGATCAAACCCGGGTTGGCTGCATGCAAAGCAAACACCCTACCAGCTGGACTATCACTCCAGCCCCTAGCGCTTAGATATCTTAATATCAATCTCTCCAGGTCGCGTCGTAAAACAGGGACATGTCTTTAATTTTTGTCTCCAAATACTAACAATTTTCCAAATACCAATACTAACAATACTTTACCAATACTAACATTATTTTCAAAAACGTAAATATTTTTTTTATTCCCTTCCCCTTCCCTTCCCTTTCTTATTGTTTTGTTGTGGTGAAGACCAGCACCACTACACCTGGTGGTAGAGCTCATATACTTGATTGTGAAATCTGCCCACACTTTAGTTGTGGGGCCTGTACACACTCTGATGTGGTGCTGAGGTCATAAATGATAATGCCACTGGGAACATGCTTGGTGCATGTAGAAAGTTCTAGCTCAAGCTTGAGGCCGCATGCAGACCAGGCGCGAGGCCTTCTTGCCACAGAGCTTTGATCATCTGTCTCCCTGCTAAAAAGTCAATCAATCTTTTGAGGGAGATAAGTTATTCAAATGTTAGTTGATTCAGGAAAAGGTGAGAAATTGTTATAAATCACACATGTAGTAGAGGAGAGCAAGAGCCATTGTATAGGGGAAAGGGCATTTTCCCTGCACACCTCGACCTGGGTTTAAGCCTCAGCATCCCATATGGTCTCCCAAGTACCACCAGGAGTAATTCCTGAGTGCAGAGCCAGATGGGACCCCAAAAACAGAAAAACAACAACAAAAAAGAAATTTCTAAAGACTATGCCCAACAAATATTCAAATGCCAGGCTTAATATGATTCTCCTTGACTTTATTTTCCATTCAAAAGATTATGGAACCACATGAGATAGGATGATGATGATGATGATGATGATGATGATGATGATGATGATTCCCTTTTTTGGTCACACACAGCAGTGCTCATGGGTTATTCCTCGCTCTGCACTCAGGAATTATTCCTGGCAGAGTTTGGGAGATCATTTGGGATGCCAGGGATCAAACCCAGGTCATGTGCAAGGCCCTATCCACTATCCCTATTGCTCTGGTCCCTATTGTATGCCACTCCTGGATTTGTGTAAGGGCAACTATTGGGCAGTATTTTGGGGTTTCAGTCAGTGGTACTCAGCAGAACTTGTGGTACTGGGAACATAATTGGGCCCCCTGCAAGTAAAGACTTTGTTCAGCCTTTGAACTGTCTCCTTGACCTAAAATAGGATTCTTCCATCTATCCAATAAGTCTTTAGATGCTCTCACCGAGGCATCTAGAGAAAAGTGTAATTTATTTTTATGATTCCTCTGGAGAATCTGGATGTCTTTGTAATTGTGTTGTCATACTCTCTGTTCTTGGTCTTCTTCTCCATGACTCTTTCTTCAAGAATTTTTCAATGAAGATCATTGCAATGTCCAAAACATTTCAGAATGCTGGGATTTTCCTGACATTCTTTAACCACATGAACCAGACATTGCAGGCACATTGGTGGTCGATCTGGTGTTGGAATATTGAACACTTGAATACTTGAAACACCTGTATTGTGAACAACTTTGTAAATCAAGGTATTTAAATAAAGTTAAAAAGTTTAAAGAAATGGTTACTCTGTACTTGTATGAAAATTGAATGGATGATGATGTCAGGAAGATTACCTTTGGATAATATATCGTTTAATACTTATTTATTTATTTTTGGCTGTGATCAAGGCTTACTCTTTGCTCTGGCTGTGCTCAAGGCTTACTCTTTGCTCTGTGCTCAAGGATCACTCCTAGAAGTGCTCAGTGGAACATATGTGGTGCTGGGGATAGAACGTTGATTGGTCACATGCAAGGCAAGTGTCTTACCTGTTGTACTGTCTCTGCCCTCTCTTTTACTATTTTTTTGTCTTTTACTATTTTTTGAACCATGTAAATATATTACTTTTTCAAAAGCAATTCACTTTCACTATTTAACAATACTGATTGAGTCCAAGGAACTGGTTTCAAGTCTGTAACTTCAAATGCATGTATATTCTTTTAAAAAATGAATAAGGCTCAATGATTTACAAAGTTATTTGTAGTTGAGTTTCAGGCATACAGTTTCAGGCACTTGTGTCCCAACACAAGTGCCATTACCAGGGTCAATTTCCTTCCACCAAAGACCCCAATTTTCCTCCCATCCTTTATACTCCCTCCTCCTCTATACGCAATTTTTATTTATTTATTTTTTTTTGGGTCACACCCGGCAATGCTCAGGGGTTTCTCCTGGCTCTGCACTCAGGAATCACTCCTGGCGGTGCTCGGGGGACCATATGGGATGCCGGGATCGAACCCAGGCCGGCATGGGCCGGCTGCGTGCAAGGCAAACGCCCTACCC
The DNA here is from genome assembly GCA_021461705.1 of Cryptotis parvus. Lineage (NCBI taxonomy): Eukaryota > Metazoa > Chordata > Mammalia > Eulipotyphla > Soricidae > Cryptotis > Cryptotis parvus. The sequence continues at coordinate 28,284 of JAJIBD010013583.1, read as the reverse complement.
GCTGGGCTATCGCTCCGGCCCCAGTATACGCATATTTAAAAATTAATATTTTATTATACCACCATGAGATATACAAGTACAAAGGTGTTCATGTTTGGGTTTTGGTCATACAGTGTTCCAGCACCCATCCCTCCACCAGTGCCCATTTCCCACCACCAATGTCCCCAATTCCCCCCCTCCCTAGCCTGCCTCTATGTCAGGTTCTTTATCTCTTCTCTCTATCTTTCTCTCTCTCTTTCTTCCTTCCCTTACACATGTGGATTGCAATACATACATTTAGAGGTTATCATGTGTATCTTTTGCCTATATTCAATAATCAGTTCTAGACTAGTATTATCATTTTCTACAATTACTAGCACACTGTTCCCTTCTCTGTCTTACCTAACCTCTGACTCCCACACATTTGCGGTACCTTCCACCTATTGACAAGACCTCCTGATTCATGTTTTGCCTGACCTTGGATATTGGTATCATAATATATATATGTATATATATACATATATACATATGTGTATATATTATAATATATATATACACTGTATCACTGTCTTCCCGTCCATCATCAATTTGTTAGAGTGGGCACCAGTAACATCTCCATATGTCCTGTCTCATGCTAGTAGAGCCCAAGGGCGTCTGCTTGCTCCAGGAACATAAAGAGCATCAAACCATTCCATCAGGTCATGGGAATGAGGTCTATAATTGTTTCTGGTATTTGGCATATCAAATACGACACGGGAGGCTTTTCAGGCTCTGCTGTGCAGGTGGCATACTCTTGTAGTCACCTCTAAATCCAGCATTTATTGATGAACTGCATGGCTGCCACGCAAGCCGGGCTGTAATAGGCTCTTCTGCTGGGTGGAGTTCTGACGAGAGGGAGTCCGGATGTGGAAAATGGTGGCCCTCGTGGAGTGGGGTTTGTCTGGCTTGTTGCGAGGCTCTGCTGGGGTGGTGGGCCAGGGCTAGGACCTGTCATCCTTCCCGGTGCCTCGTGAGCGGCTGGAGCACAGGGAGAGCTGGTAGCAGCTCTGCCCCATGTCTGTGAGTCTCTGGATCAGCATACCTGGGCCGATATGCTGTCATTCTATATCTATCTTTTTCCTTCCGGCTAATTACACTAAACATGATTCTCTCCATGTCCATCCATTTATAGGCAAATTTCATAACTTCATTTTTTATAGACACATTTTTAAGCTCGGTTGCTGGATCTCAAGCTTTCAGTTTGGTTGATTCTGTGGTTCAGACATACAGACATACCATAGCTCTCTGCTGCCAATGTATCCGTGGACCCTTGCCCCTGCTCTTATTATATCCTGTTTGCCTCTTTTCTCCCACCCACTAATCAATTTTTTTCTGTCCCCCCCCCCCACTAAATTTCTTTCCTTCCTTATCCTCCTCAGTTCTATACTCTAGGGACCAGGTAATGTAGGTACCCCTCCTTTGACACCTTGCATTCCTTTGTGCTATTATTCTATACACCACAGAACAAACGTTTGTTTTTCAAAAAAAGCATTTTATTGATATCTATTGTCATTCAGATTTCATTGCTTAAACTCAGACAAATGTTATCCTTAGACTCTTTCATTTTAATTGCTTTATAGTTCTAAACTGTGATACATGGAAACCTAATGCTTATAACATATCTTTAGTCCCAATAGACTAGATTACACAGCACAGGTTATATTTACCATCAGTGAATTACAGATGAAAATAAATTTTCACATTTATATTAATTCATGATTTTATTTTCAAGAGTCAAATTAAAAAAACAAAAACAAAAACTATTTTCTACTACTTTCCTGGCACTCCATTAATTGGCCCAACTTCTCAGCTTCTGTATGTAGCATGATTTTTGCCTTGATCATCGTCCTTCTACATCTGTCTCCTTTCTCTCTATACTCTGGACCCTCTGTTTTTCTTGGACTCCTGGGCCTGCTATCACTGTATCACTGTCTTCCCTGTCTTCATCATCGATTTGCTCGAGCGGGCCCCAGTAACATCTCCATATGTCCTGTCTCATGCTAGTAGAGCCCAAGGCATCTGCTAGCTCCAGGAACATAAAGAGCCTCAATCCATTCCGAATGAGGTCTATAATTGTTACTGGTATTTGGCATATATATCGAATACAACAGTATTCTGGGCCTGCTATAATCATCTAAGTAAGCCAATGGTCCAAAACACTATGGGCATCCCAGGCCCTCTGATCTTATGTCTGTACTACGGTACCTGAGCTTTTTCTCTCTCACTGTCACCAAGCTTCCTTGCTTGGCTTCTCCTCTTTACTTCTGGGGTCACTGTGGTGGCAGCTTGGAAAACCTCTTCTGTGAATTCTGATAGGGTGAGTCAGTTTCTGACTTTTTGGTCAAAATAGGCCTTATTTATCTGCTGACTTCTCTAAAGACCTCTAAAACTCAAATTAATGACATTTAGTGAATTCTATATGTTTTTAATTTTTTGTGCCACATCTGGGCTTACTCCTGGTTCTGTGCTCATTTAACACTATTGGCGGTGCTCACAGTACCATATACAGTGCTGGTGATTAATCTGGGGTCAGTTGAAAACAAGGGAAGTGTATTGCCCTTGTACTACCTCTCTGGCTCCGTGGATGCTGCATGTTTTAAAGTACAATATGGTGATAATTATCATGTAGAATTCTTTTTTTTACATAATTCTTTTTGCTTTTGGGCCACACCAGGCGATGCTCAGGGGTTACTCCTGGCTCTGCACTCAGGAATCACTCCTGGTGGTGCTCAGGAGACCATATGGGATGTCGGGGATTGAACCCAGGTCAGTCGCCTGCAAGGCAAATGCCCTCCTCACTGTGCTATAGCTCCGGCCCCATCATGTAGAATTTTTTTTGTTCATGTCAACAGATGGGCAATGAATATTTCTGAGATTCAAATACAAGATCGATGTCACTGTCACTGGGTAAAGGAATCACATTATTTACCCACTGACAACTGTCTCTCATTCTAGACCTATAATCCATTTTATCAATCCCTTCATAGCAGATGGTCACAGAAAGGAAAAAGTTATTTTGTGCAACATTTGTCTGTTATCTTAATAAATCAGCATTAAATTTGCTTATTGTGGATACTGAGTGGTTATCTGGTAGTTTCGAGGCTGGAAAGTCTGCCTCATAATTTGTAAATAATGATTCATGTTGTTCATATAATCAACTTTGAATGTTTCTAGATTTAGTCAGTTTTTCATAACAGTATAAGGATATAAGTTTGGGATCCAGTTAGGGGTTATTAAGCCATTTCTTCATCAATGTAAAGCTGAAACACCCTGGAAAAAGGAAAAGAGAAAAATTACAGAATAACAAATTCAAACAAATTTCATGTGTGTGTACCTGAGATTGAACGCAGACCTGGGGAGCATGTATTCTATCACAGAGCCATATCCCAGAACTCCATATTTTTCAGTTTATGTGGAAGAGAGACCCACGCATGCCAGGTCCACAGCTCCCTTGCATGCGGCCACAAAGCGGTGGCGCGATATTCTTAGATAATACTGATTTTAGGATAAGGTCCTTCCCAGGATCTTTCACATTTATACACTGTATACAGTTCTAGACAGGTTATAACTGATACTCCTCATCCCAGTAAGTCTAGCAAGAAGCCAGAACAGCCCACATATCATGCGATCAGTCATTCTCAACATTCAGGCTCCATAGTTCCTCAGAACTCCATCCTAGAGAAAACCTGATCTTTCTCCTATACGCTTCATCAGTAAATGCTCGAGATGAGAGCCTTCTACTGATAGTATACCACCTACATGGCAGAGCCTGGCAAGCTACCCGTGTTTTATTTGTTATGCCAAAACTGTAACAATTATGGACCTCAATTCCATGACCTGAAGAATGGTTTGAGACTCTTCCTGTTCCTGGAGCAAGCAAATGCCCTTGATTGCTACACTTGCTTGCAACAGGAGGTATGGAGATGTTACTGGTGCTCACTCGAGCAAATCGATGAACAATGGGAAGACAGTGATACAGTGTATAAGAATAAATAGCTAAAAATTTGGGTTGGCGAGGTTTTCCCCTTGACTTGGTAAGCTTTGTGGATATGAATAAGTCATTTAGGGAGATAATTATTTTCCTGTGGCCTCCATGCTACATTAACAAAATAAAATCCTGCCATGCTTTACGAAGAAGTTGGGCCAGAGAGCGATTTGCCTTGCACACAGCTGACCCGGGTTTAACCTCCGGCATCCCACATAGTCCTCTGAACAATGCCAGGAGTGATTCTTGAGTGCAGAGCCAGGAGTAATCCCCAAGCATCACTGGGTGTGACTCAAGAAGCTGAAAGAAGAAAAGAAGAAAAGAGGAAGAAAAGAAGAAAAGAAGAAGAAAAGAAGAAAAGAAGAGGAAGAGGAAGAAGAAGAGGAAGGTGAGGAAGAAGAGGAGGAAGAAGAAGAGGAGGAAGAAGAGGAGGAAGAAGAGGAGGAAGAAGAGGAGGAAGAAGAGGAGGAAGAGGAGGAAGAGGAAGAGGAAGAAGAGGAGGAAGAAAAGGAGGAAGAAGAGGAGGAAGAAGAGGAAGATGAGGAAGAAGAGGAAGAGGAAGAGAAAGAGGAGGAGGAGGAGGAGGAGGAGGAGAAGATGATGATGTTGGGAGCAGAGAGCTGGCTCAATGAGCTGAGTGCATGATTGCATGGATTTTATAGTCTGCATGCTATATTTTATAGTCTGCATGCTAGTCTGTATGCTCACTCCCTGAGCATTACTGGGAGTGACCCCTGAACACAGTCAAATATACTGAGCACTATCAGGTGTAACTACCAAACAACAACAAAAAGATATTGGATAAGATTGATGATTTTCACACACTTTAGCAGAAATTTACATAATGAAAAACATGTATATGATTTTTTTAATGTGGTATAATTTATAAGTTCCAAACTTACTGTTTACTTATAAAGAAAATTTATGAGAACAATTATGCTACTTTATAGGATGCAAAAAATTAAATTTCAGGGAACATTTATCAGTTAAGACTCAATGTAGTTTAGACATGCATTACTTTATAATAATTTAAATATAATTTTAGATTTTTACATGTTTTGTTGTTCTTGTAAAATAAAACAAAACTCACCAATTATTTAAACTGATGAAGTAAAAATATTAATGCAAGTTGTTCTCATTCGAGATGGAACACTGGAATCGAGCACAACACCCATGTAAATTCTTATGGATTGTTTCAGGAAAAAGATGAACTTTATTTTCTTTAAATCAGTATTATGGGGCGGAGTGATAGCACAGCCGGTAAGGCATTTGCATTGCAATGCAGCCGACCTGTTCGATCCTGGGCATTTCATATGGCGTTTCCCGCCCCCCCCCCCCACACACACACACCCGCACTGCCAGAAGTAATTCCTGAGTGCAGAGCCAGGAGTAACTCCTGAGCATTGCTGGGTGTGACCAAAAAAAAAAAAATGAGTATTATAATTTTCCTCTTTTTTAAAATTTTTTCTCTTGATCATCACTTAATGAAAAGTGATTTTTAGAAAAGTAGGATTTTTACTTTCTATTCAGTTAAATTTTATTTTATTTCATTCGCATATATCTCTTAGGTAATTTAAACCTTCTTGAATGACTTCTGAGTTCAACATTTTGTGATAAGCAACAAAACAAAGATGTATCAGTCAAGCTCAGTTATCACAAAAGGATAACTCTTCTAAAGAACACTAGTTACTTATAAATTTTGCGCCAGTAAATTTTAATTTGGTTTCACACTCAAGTTGTAAACGATTCTCAAAAGAACCAGAATTTTTTTTTATTTGCATTTGAGCCACACCCAGTGGTGCCCAGGGATTACTTCTGGCTCTGCACTCAGAAATCACTCCTGGTGGTGAACTCAAGGAACCATATGGGATGCTGAGAATTGAATACAGGTAGGCGGCCCACTGTACTATCTCTCCTGCTTCCCAAATATTTTTCTTTCTCTCTCTCTCTCTCTTTCTCTCTCTCCTTCTCTTCCTTCCTTCCTTCCTTCCTTCCTTCCTTCCTTCCTTCCTTCCTTCCTTCCTTCCTTCCTTCCTTCTTCCTCCTCTTCCTTCCCCCTCCCTCCCCCCTCCTTCTTCCTTCCTTCCTTCCTTCCTTCCTTCCTTCCTTCCTTCCTTCCTTCCTTCCTTCCTTCCTTCCTCCTTCCTTCCTTCCTCTCCTTCCTTCCCTCCCTCCCTCCCTCCCTCCCTCCCTCCCTCCCTCCTTCCTTCCTTCCTTCCTTCCTTCCTTCCTTATTAACACACCATGACTTACAGATTTCTTCCTAGTACAGTTGTCACAAGCACTCATTGTTCAACACCAGTCCCACCACCAGTGTGCCCCTGGCGCCACCAAATGTACCTCCCCTCACCCACTCCCTATTCCCACACCAGCTCCCATAGCCGGCTGCAACCACTTGAACATTGCAACATATATATGGGAAAGGTCCTGGCAAAGACCTGACCCTAAATTGGGTGGTTTTGTTAACAGGGCATGCAGCTTCTTCGCAGCGTGCCACAGGAAGAAGCTGTAGTAGTTGTGCCTCTGGTCATTCTTCCCGGAGTTAAGTCACCCCCAAATCTTTAAACTGTTTAATCTATGAATATTTCTTAAACTGCTTAATGGATCAGATTCATATTTTCTGAAAGTATTTAATCAAATGTATTCAATCTCTAAAGTATTTTATCTTTATTTTAAAGAAAATACTATGTTGTATCAAACACCCTGACCTTTATCAGATTCCAAAGTCATTCATGTTTAGTTTTAAAGGATTAAAATTTTGGATAAGGGGCCAGGGCAATAGTACAGTGGGTAGGGTGTTTGTCTTGCACACAACTGATCTGGGTTGGATCCCCAGCATCTCATATGGTCCCCCAGCACTGCCAGGACTAATTCCTGAGTGCAGATCCAGGAGTAACCCCTGAGCCATACTGGATGTTACGCCCCAAAACACACCAAAAAATAACCGAAAAGTTGGATAAGATCTAAAAATGAGGGGCTGGAGTGAAAGTCCAGCGGGTAGGGCATTTGCCTTGCATGTGGCCAACCCAGGTTTGATCCTCGGCATCCATATGGTCCCCTGAGAATGGCCAGGAGTAATTCCTGAGTGCAGAGCCAGGAGTAACCCCTGAGCATCGCCTGTTGTGACCCCAAAAGAAATAAAAACAACCAAAAAGAAATCTGATTCACTTATTTGTACAATTCTAAGGTATCATGGACACAGTTTAAAAGTCACTGCAGTGTGATTTTTATCTTTTTCAGTAATTTTTGCTTGCTTATCTTACCTTTATGAAGATGACATCAGTGTTATGCTATAGGGATAGACCAAGGTTTAAATGTTTTAGGATCATCTCTTGGAATCTAAGAAAGAAAATTAAATGCATAATATTATAATACAATAGTAATTTATCACCAGGAAAGCTATATTGAATAGTGTATTTAGAATTGTGTTCTGATTAAAAATTGAGGAGGCAGGATTCCCTTGAGAAATTGGGTTGTTTCATTCAAATGACAGTTCTGAAAAGACAATGAATTGGTATTATGGCCTCTGCTGCATGTAATGTTGCTATGAGGGCACTTTGCTTTCTAGATGTGATCCCAGAGAATTAAGTATCCTCTGAGAAATGGAGAAAAGAATACAATGTGGAAAATGGGTAGGTGAGTGTCAGGGAGCGCCGCCGGGGGGTCCCCAACAGTGCCGGGAAGCGAGTTCCCTTCTACCTCCGAGCCGGCGAGGAATGGATGAAAACTCAGGAATCCGTTGCAGTTTTAAAAGGGCTTTACTATTACAGGTTCCAATATACAATCCAAGAGCAGGGAAAACCTCCGGACTCTGCGTTCCCAGCTAGGCCCCAGCCAGGTGCAGGCCAAGATGGCTGCCACCACGTGTTGAGGCCCAACAGAGAATGGAGAGGACGGAGAAGCAAAACGCCAAGGGAGGCGAAATGGCAAAAGGGGGAAAAAAAAAAGAGAGCTTCTTTCTTCTTGCAGCTTATTTTATAGCCAGAAATCCGCCCAAACTCCCCAGCCCAGCCCATTCTGGGCTGGGCTATCTAGAGATGAAAACAGGAAAATAGTTCTATAGAAATGTACAAGGACCCAGAGCTAATTCAAAGCCTCCCAGCAGAGCTGGGAGGAGCTGCAAGCCAAATGTAAACTTCTCCTGGCAGGGTCAAATGCCCTCAGGTAATTTCTCCAGCACCTCACCCAATGTCTTTTTATATGCTAATGTCTTGAGCCAAGATCCGCCTGGAAAAACCTCCATTGGGTAGAGAAGGGGGCTCTTAGAGGAGTCCTGCAATAGGTGAGTCTGATCTGGCCATAGTCCTGTCCACAACTTTAGCCAAATAATCCATGTGGTCCAGTGTCCATGCTCTTTATAGCTAGACTAAACTTTCTTCAGGTCAGTTCTTCTGCTAACGATGATAAGAAGGTTTAGTTTTCCAAGACTAGCTTCTTATTATTTTCACTAGACTTGGGTTCCAGAGGCACTCATCTGCTTTGGGACTCAGATCTTCCCTCATTCTCTTGCTACCCAGATCTTCTTTCTTTTTTTTTCTTTTCTGGGTCACACCCAGCAATGTTCAGGGGTTACTCCTGGTTCTGCACTCAGGAATTACTCCTGGCGGTGTTCGGGAGACCATATGGGATGCCGAAGATTGAACCCAGGCCGGCACAGGCTGGCTGCATGCAAGGCAAATGCCCTACCCACTGGGCTATCTTTCTGGCCCCGCTACCCAGATCTTCTTGAGACTCACCCATTCCCTAACTCCTTGAGTAAGGAAGTAACGAAAAAAAATCTCACTCCGCACTGAGATTTAAGCTGCTCTTCATTCATTTTGGTGGTTTCCTTTTCTTTACCTTCTCTTGCTTGGTCCCATCTTCTTCCTTCTCCCCTCTGCTTTCTCCCTGTTCAGTTCTTGATAGCTTTAAGAAGGCAACCTATTCACTATGCTTGTCAAAACTGCTACTGCTTTCAGTTAACTTTAAGCTTCTGAGCTCTATCTGGGCCTAGTCTTATTGGTCTCAAAACCTGGTCAGTGGTAATTACCATCAACTCAGTATTATTCATTGCCACCACTGTGCAGCAAAGGATTAACTCAATAAGGTGTTGTTGTTCTAACTCTGCTCGTTCAAAGAAAGGTTTAGCCCTTGAACAGCTTCTGGGATATAACATCTAAGTACTTGAAACATACTGTCTGATAAGAGTGTCTTTGTTTACCTGGGGTTTTTGAACCATGTGGTATCGTTTGATACCCTCTGGAAAGACTAGGCACTAACTAGAGTCCATTATGCAGGCAGTCTATGCCTTCATGACCTATCCCTAATAAGAATCCTTGATACCAAGGCTCAGGTGTGCTTCCATGGCAATACTTTTGTGGATCTTCTCACACATACTTCTTAAAAAATGAAGAGCTGCCGTGTGATCCCAATAGAAGGCAATTGGAACCTGTGCCCTCTCTCTCGGACTCAACTGAATGTGACTTTTCTCTCTGTGGATGCTAATCTCTACAGCTTCACTATAATAAACCTTCACCATCCATATGAAGCATGCAGGTAGAACCCTAGCAATAAGTTCTCAGGAAGTAATAAAATTAAGACACGATTCCAAAGAGTTACTCTGTCATTAGCCCTCAAGTAGCCCAAAGAAGGTTTGGAGAGATAGTAAAGCAGATAGGGAGCTTGCCTTACACGGTGGATAACCTGGGTCCAATTCTTAGCATCTCATATGGTCCCCCAAGCACTGCCAAGAGTAATTTATGAGCATTGTTGAGTGTGGCCCAAACCCCTAAATAAATAATAACTAAATGATGTAGCAAAAATATATTAAGGCCAGATCCACTTTAGGTCTAATAATATTATAACTGGTCCTTGTGCTGGCCCAGAGAAGGCAGGACAACCCTCCAGAGAGACCAAACTCCAGATGAACAAAGGTTATAGTAAGAACATAAAGGTGGATCACCAAAAATTCAAACTTCTTCCCACTGACAACTTTCTAGCAACAGACTGTTACCTACATAGAAAACCCTTCATAAAAAAAAAAGAAAACCCTTCATGGGGGCAGATTGGGAGGAAAATCCATGAAACCAACATTTCAAACACAAGTGAAGTGCTTCTCCATCTTAGAGATTTGCCTGCATTCCAACCTGAGATGTATGCTCTCAGCTCTCTGCCCTCTGGATAAGCTCATGTTCTCTCTCTGTTTTTTAAATTTATTTTTATTATACCACCATGAGATATACAGTTACCAAAGTGTTCATATTTGGGTTTCAGCCATACAGTGTTCCAGCACCCGTCCCTCCACCAGTGCCCATTTCCCATCACCAATGTCCTATGATTTCCCCCTCACCTGGCCTGTGTCTATGGCAGGCAATTTTTTTTTTCTTTTTGGGTCACACTCTGCAATGCTCAGGGGTTTCTCCTGGCTCTGCACTCAGGAATCACTCCTGGGGGTGTTCAGGGGACCACATGGGATGCCGGGAATCGAACCCTGGCTGGCATGGGCGGCCGTGTAAGGCAAACGCCCTACCCACTGGGCTATCGCTCCGGCCCATATGGCAGGCAATTTTCACCTCTCTCTCTCTCTCTCTCCCTCCCTCTCTCTCTCTTCTTTTACACACTTGACTTGCAATACATACATTTAGAATCATCATGTATATCCTTTTGCCTACTTTTAATGCTCAGTTCTACGCTGGTGTTATCATTTACAATAATTATTAGTACACTGTTCCTTTCTCTGTATTGCCTAACCTCTGACTCCCTGCGTTTGCGGTAGGTTCTACCAACCGACTCCTGATCCATGTTTTGTCTGGCCTTGGATATTGGTAGCATGCTATTCTTTTTTATATCCTGAAAATAAATACAGTCATTCTATATCTGTCCTTTTCCCTCTGGCTAATTTCATTCATCATGATCCTCTCCATGTCCATCCATTTATAGGCAAATTTCATAACTTTCACGTTCTCTTTTGAACACATTAACTCTCTTTTCTTTCTCATAATTTCTAATAAAACTGTTTAACCTTTCTACGCAGCTCCTCCTGAAATTCTTTTCTGTGAGGGAAAGTGATAGAACTTGGATGGAAGCTAGCACTGACTTTCCTTCCCTTATGAAGAAAAATTTTTCACTTGAGCCTCAGTTTCACTACTTATCCCTACTGTCTCAGAGAGCATGGGTAGCAGGGATAAATGCATACATTGTGTAGATCATGTGGGACTCAGGTACAGTTTGATAGGGCCTTTGTACTCAGAGCCATGCTGTCAGCCTGCTCTGTCACAGAACCCGTGTGGCCAAGGAACAATGGTGCAACTTCAAGGCCTTGCCAGTAGTGATTTGTGGATTAGCTTCCCATTAAATAACCTGGAGACTGCATGTTTCTCTCGCTGGGAGCTACACTGGAAATAGAATACAGTGTTACTGGACCTGCAGTACATGGATTCCCTACCTCAGAAAGGATACGGGTTGAGGCTGGAATTTTGATGTAGCTGAGCTAATGCAGGTCAGCTGAGGGGCAATGAAATGTTTACATCCTCTGTTCCTTCATATGCCAGGAAGGGGCTCCCTTTCCTGAACCAAACAGGTGACAATTTCTTTTACGGGGAGGAGGAGAGGATTCAGCAGTGCTCAGGGGCTATTCATGGCTATTTGTTCAAAAAATCAGGCCCTATGGCTCTTAGGGACCAGGTGTAGTTCAGGGATTTGAGCCAGAGTTTGCAAGATGCAAGGCAAGAGCCTTAACCTAAACCGGAGTTACCCCCTTACTCAGCACTGTGACCCAAACCGAGTTACCACTATATTAGCACTGTGACGCAAACCAGAGTTACCCCTTTACTAGCTCTGTGATGCAAACTTGAGTTACCCCTGTACTAGCACTGTGACGCAAACCCGAGTCACCCCTTTACTAGCTCTGTGATGCAAACTGGAATTACCTTTGTACTAGGGCTGTGACCCAAATCCGAGTTACCCCTGCACTATCTCTGTGACCCAAACTGGAGTTACCCCTGTACTAGCGCTGTGACCCAAACCGGGTTACTTTTTTTTTTTTTTGGGTCACACCCAGTGATGCTCAGGGGTTACTCCTGGCTCTGCCTCAGGAACCACTCCTGGCGATGCTCGGGGGACCATATGGGACGCCGGGGAGAGGCGCCGCATGCAAGGCAAACGCCCTACCGCTGGTTCGCCCCGGCCCCCGGAGTTACTTTTATGCTGCCAACTTTCATTAACCTGGGCTTTTGAAATGGGGAGACAAATTCAGACTTAAGGACTTTGAGAGTGGTAGTTACAAAAAGGGGTGGGGGAGTAAACTAAAGAAGTTGTGTTCCAGAAAGGGGATTTTGCAGAGAGAGAAGGAAAGATAAAGGCCTTCACCACTGAGACACTCCCTATTACAGAATCATAGGCAGGCAGGCATGGCTATTTGGAATTGGAGACTGGTCTGGAATGAAAGCTCCCACCCCCATCAAGTTATTATAAAATCAGGTCTCAGCACAACACATGACGCAGCTCTTCACTGTGGTTATAAGAATTCCTTATGAGTCAGGAAACTTCCCCTTGAAAATGTGGGTTAAGCTGAAACCTGTTTACAAACTTGCTTCAGAGCTGAGTTGTCTGAGTTTAGCTTCTGCTAGACGGAAAACTGAATTTTCCAATTGACATTATGTGGTTCCCATCAGAGCAGCCCACACATGACATATTTTTTGCAGTCACTTTAATAGACAATTTTATTGCTAGTGAGTACAAGTAGAAAGTAGTTTCTGCACCTACCCTATGGACATATTCTTCAAGGTAGTACTTTAAAAACTTTTAAGTATGGAGCACTGAATGTCTCTGAGTCCAAAAGATTTTTTTTTAAAAAAAGATCTAATCACTGTTTCCATGGAAAGCTCAATTTGAAAGTGTTAATTAGTCATTTTATGGCTTTTTTTGGCCACACCTGGCAGTGCTCAGGGCATACTCTTTTTAAAATTTTTTTAAAAATATTTTATTATCTGCATCAGATAATAAACAGAACCTCTGGCTCTAGGCACATTTCTTCTACTCCACCGTTCTCCCTGCAATAACATAGGCCTCAGAGACCTGGGCTCTATGAAAGCAGGATGAGAACGCTATTCGTGTCTCCCAAAGAGGAATCGAAAGAGCTATGCTTGGAATATCACGCCTCACTCAAGTGAGAGAAGGAATCCAGAGTTCCAACCTCTGCTGCTATTCCAAAGTCAGGAGAAGCTGTCTCATTTGCCAAGGCATCAAAAATCAGATGGGCTGGATATGTAATGCGATTTGGAGACGACTGCTGGACTAGAGCCATTACCGACTGGATCCCATGGGATGTCAAAAGATCACATGGCCGCCCACCTACAAGATGGTCAGACTTCTTTGTCAAGACCCTGAATGAAAGGTTTGAGGCTCTGCGTATTCCTAAGTAACCAGATGCCATTGGGCTACACTGGCATGTGATAAGGTCAAATGGAAATATTACTGGCTCCCGCTTGAGCAAATCGATGAACAAGGGGATGTCTAGTGATCTAGTGAATATTTTATTATACCACCGTGAGATACACAATTACAAAGATGTTCATAAGATGTTCATATTTGGGTTTCGGTCATACAGTATTCCAGCACCCATCCATCCACCAGTGCCCATTTCCTACCACCAGTGTCCCCGATTCCCTCCCACCTCCCTAGCCTGTCTCTATGGCAGGTTCTTTATTTCTTTCTCTTTTTCTCTATCTATTTCTCTTTTCTTTCCCTTCCACATTGTGGATTACAATACACACATTAAAATGATGTCATGTGTATCTTTTTAGGGCATACTCTTGATTCTGTGCTCAGGGATCACTCCTGGTGGGCTCAGAGGACCATATCAGATGCTGGGAACTGAGCTTAGGTCAGTCACATGCAAGGCAAAAGCCCTAACCACTGTACTATTGCTTTGGTGCTGACATCTTCTTACTTGGAGGGAAATATTTTCCCTAATGGAGAGCTCTCTCTGGGGTTGTTTTTTGTTTTTTTTCTCTAACTCCCCGGTGGTGGTGGGGGGAGGTGGGGTTGTGGGGGGCGGTGGGGCCACAGTAAAAGGAAAGACGAACAAAAGGGAAAGAAGAAAAGAAGGGACGTTGTTGTTATGAATTTCTAATACTATTTTTATCCCCTAAAAACAAAAAAAAAAAAAAATAACCATCACAGTACAATCAATAAATAAAAAAAAATAGAGATAAAGAAGATAAGAAAAAAAAATAGAACGGGGGGAGAAGAAAGGGAAAAAAATGTTTTTTTTTTTTTTTATTTAAAAAAAAAAAAAAAATTAAAAAAAAAAAAAAAATTAAGTTTTTTTTTTTTTGGAAAAAAGGAAGAGGTTTGGGTTTTTGAAATAGAAAAAAAGAAAATATTAAATGTTATAGGGTTTTATGATAGTGCTCGCGCGCACACAGAATAAAGAAGAGAAAAAAAAGAAAATTTAAATTATTGTATGTACTTAGCACATTTTCCAAGAAGCACATTCTTTTCCCTTATATCATTGAGAAATAAACAATGTTTAGAGATGTTTTGGTTAAATTTGGATAACCCAGGCTGCCCTGCTGGGCTGAGAGAAGAAATTGCCATGGAAGCACTGTTCTGACATGGAACTAACCAACTGAGAAGAGCCATGTATGAAAGTAACAGCCAGTCACACAGATCAGGGGATCATAATAACAGGGTAAATAACATGTTTTGTTGAAGGCTGAAGCTTATTAGCTGTGCAAATGAGGCTGCTATTCTTTTTTCTTTATCTTTTTTGTGTCACACACAGTGATGCTTGCTCAGGGGTTACTCCTGGCTCTGCACTCAGGAATTATTCCTGGCAGTGTTTAGGGGACCATATGGGATGCTGGGGATTGAACCCAGGTAGGCCGCATGGAAAGCAAATGGCCTACCTGCTGTGCTATCACCCTGGTCCCAGGCTGGTATTCTTTTTTTAATATTTTATTATACCACCATTATATATACAATTACAAGATGTTCATGTTTGAGTTTTGGTTCTACAGTGTTCCAGCAGCAATCCCTCCATCTGTGCCCATTTCCCACCACCAAAGTCCCCACTTCCCTCCTCCTTCCCCCAGCCTGCCTCCATGGCAGGTTCTTTATCTACTTTCTCTTTCTCTCTCTCTCACCTCTCTCTCTTTTCCTCTCTCTCTCTCTGTCTCTCTCTCCTCGCTTCCTTTTCTTACCCATTGTGGATTGTAATACATTTAGAGGTTATTATGTATATCTTTTGCCAATATTCAATGCTCAGTTCTTGGATGGTATTATCATTTTAAATGATTATCAACACACTGTTCCCTTCTCTGTCTTACCTAGCCTCTGACTCCCACACATTTGTGGTATACCAGGTTTTAATATATTGCGTAGGTGCCCACGCATAATGGGAATGGACTGTGTCCAGCTGTGGAATCTGAACCAGAGAATAACTGTGGTTGTCTTGCATGAGGTTTTCTGACTTTTTCTGTTCTTGAATTTACTTTCTGAGTTTCTAGAAAATGTTTGGTTCCACTAGTTTGATGTACCTACTCGGGAGAGCCGGATGGCAGCTCTCCCCTGTGTGTCTGAGTCTCTGCATGCTGGCTGATAGTCCTGAGGCAGTTTGTGGGTGAGGCCACCAGGCCTCCTGGATGAGACCGAGGGAATGGAGACCCCAGATGCCTCTCCATGAATGCCCGGTGACTTCCGCCTCTGAGAACCACCTACCTGGGCTTGAACTCGGCTGCTCTGCTGAGTTGGGCTTGAGATCAGTATCTCTCTTGGGTGGACTCTGATGAGCTGTGGAGTCCAGACCGCAAAAATAAAGGCTATTCTGGTGAGCAAGACCCTACAGGGGGTGATGGGCCGGGACCAAAACCCACCTTGCCTCCTGGGACAGGCTGGTATTCTTTTTTTTTTAATTTTTTTTAATAAGTATTTTATTATACCACCGTGAGATATACAATTACAAAGATGCTCATATTTGGGTATTAGTCATACAGTGTTCCAGCACCCATCCCTCCACCAGTGCCCATCTCCCACCACCAATGTCCCCGGTTCCCTCCCCCCTCCCCAGCCTGCCTCCATGGCAGGTGTTTTATTTATTTGCCTTTCTCTCTATCTCTTCAGGCTGGTATTCTTAAGATTTGTGTTTTTCTGTCTTTGGCAGGTCAACTTGATTTAACGTGGAAATTCTTTTCAAGCCCTTCAGAGTGTCACCTTGGGAGTGGCTTGTTTTAGAGAAGTTCACAAATTCATTTTGGTAGAGATCTTAACTCCAATATTTACAGAATGATTTGAATTTTATATGCATTGTTATTTAATTTGTATTTTATATGCATTGTTATTTAATTTCTAGGACAAAGTACAGAGTGTTTGATCTCTTGTTTTTAAAAGAAACAGATATAGACAGGCTTACTTTATTGTTTTGAGGCAGTTATTAAAACCATCCCTCTCCTTGTTCAGAGGAGACTCTGAACTTTCAGATGCTTGTTTTTTAGTATATAGGTTGTTTGACTCTGACTTTCTTACTCATCGGTACATGGTGTTTTGACAGTATTCAAAGGTCAGATACTGTACTAATATTCACGTTTCAAAGTTTTTGCATTGTGCAATGTTATATGTCAGTATGAGTCATTACATGTCTCAATGAAGATTTTTGTAGTTCTATCAAATTCTAATGGAGGATTGGATTCATTCCAAGATGTTTTCAGTAGACTGACCCTTGGATGCATTGTGCAGTTTCTAAAGAGCTAAAGAAATAGACACTCTGGGGGGTGGAGAGATTTGCTTTGCATGTGCCAAATCTGGGTTTGATCCTAGGCATCCCATACAGTCCCCTGAACACCTCTAGGAGTAATTCCAGAGTGAAGAGCCAGGACTAACCCCTGAGCATTGCTGAATGTGACTCAAAAACTGAAAAAAAAAAAAGTCACCTGGATTGGGATGGAGGCTAGTTGAGAGGAAACTTGCTCAAGAACTGTCCAGATTTTACCCTGTTGATGTCGGATACACATTTCTGTTTCTTTTCTTTTTGCCAAGGAGAATAACTTTAGCCTTTCAAATGCTTCTTTCTTAGCATGGAGGCCAGGCCAGAAACTAATGCAGAGGACCTTTTTTGAGAACTAGTTAGTCCCAGGCTACTTTGACTCTACTGAAAGTGCCACAGGGCCTTTGCACCAGCTCTCCTCTGCCTGAAAGAGATTACTTTTATGTTTGCTCTCTGCCTTTTTTCAGGCCCTGACTTAGATGTGAACATGCCAAGGAAGGGATGTTTAACAAACAGTTCAAAACAGAAAACTGTACGCTATTCTATAGTTTTGGGTGAGGGGGCATCCTTGGTAGGATTCACTTTTTGGCTCTGTCATTAGGGCTCTCTCCATTAAGGCTTGGGGGATCATATGTTGTGCTGGGAATCAAATCTGGGTTGGCCATGTGCAAGCTTAATATGTACTCTACCTGTTGTACTCTATCTGGTCATGCAAAATCTATTTTCAGAAAACAAATCAGCAATTTCTTACCATTTCTGTGAACCGATCCATACAGGCCATTCGCACCTGCTCTGGGGTGGCAGGGCTCCTGACAGTGAAGTCCTCAGCTCCATCCCTCTCTTTGCGTGCTGCAGCCACCCGCGTCCAATATGGCAAAGAATACAGAGGAACCCAGGAACATCCCGGACTCACCCAGGCCCTGTGAAAAAGCACAATTGTCTCAGAAGCTTCTAAACTAGACAGAAAAGCACCGGAGGTCAGGGGTCAGGTCACTGTCTTTCTAACTCCTAGCATAGGGCCTTGCATATCATAGTTTTTCAGTAAATGTTGGCTGACTGTATGAAGCTTGAATGTTTTTTAAAAAAAAGTCCTGTGAGCACCTGAACTTTCCATATCTTTCTGTTCTATTTTTTTCAGATTTCACAAATCTATCTATCTATCTATCTATCTATCTATCTATCTATCTATCTATCTATCTATCTATCTATCTATCTATCTATCTATCTATCTATCTATCTATCTATCTATCTATCTATCTATCTATCTATCTATCTATCTATCTATCCACTCTAATCTCTCTATCTATCTCTCTATCTCTCTCTCTATCTCTCTATCTATCTATCTATCTATCTATCTATCTATCTATCTATCTATCTATCTATCTATCTATCTATCTATCTATCTATCTATCTATCTATCTATCTATCTATCTATCTATCTATCTATCTATCTATCTATGTTTCATGGGGGCTAGAATGATAGCACAGTGAATAGGCCATTTGCCATTTGCCTAGCATGCAGCTGACTTGGTTTTGACCCCCAATATTGCATATAGTCCCCTGAGCACTGCCAGGACTAATTCCTGAGTGCAGAGCCATGAGCAACTGCTGAGCATGGCTGGGTGTGATCCAAAAGCAAAATAAAAAAATCATTTATTTATGTTTCAATATTCTTATTTTTTATTAAAGAAATGTGATTTACAAAGTTATTGATAGTTGAGTTTTTAGTCCACTAATGTCAACTTCCCTCCTGTATTCCCTTTCCACCCCCAACCCCCATCCCATCCCCGCCTGTGAAATTGACAGGAACATCACAAAGTTTCGTGGTTGCAGCTTAGACTTCATGTTTTCAGTGTTGCTGTGTTTTTATATGGCTATACCACTCTCCCTCATGAGTGGTGTAACTAAGCCATTACTTCCTGTTCTCTTCTTCCCAACTTCCCACATCTTGAACCCTGTTTGGGTTAAATATTTATTCTAGGGGAAGTGTGTGTGTGTGTGTGTGTGTGTGTGTGTGTGTGTGTGTGTGTGTGTGTGTGTGTGTGAGAGAGAGAGAGAAGATGCAAGGGATTCTAGTAACAAGTGGTGGTTGCTAACCTGTCCTTGACAAATGGTTGATGTGGGCAGATGGGGACATTAAAGAACACTTGGATTGGGACTGGAGCAATAGCACAGTGGGTAGGGCGTTTGCCCTTGCGCGGCTGGCCTGTGCTGGCCTGGGTTCTATCCCCGGTATCCCATATGGTCCCCTGAGCATTTCCAGGAGTAATTCCTGAGTGCAGAGCCAGGAGTAACTCCTGAGCGTAGGTGTGACCCAAAAAGCAAAAAAAAAAAATACTTGGATTGATGTTGGCATACAGATACTCCTGTGTCTTGCCCAAAGTAGGCAACTGTACTTCCTTCTAGTGATTTGTTGCCCCCAAAACTGTAGCCAAAAATTAACTGTAGCCAAAAATTAAGATCATCCATTTTTTAAAAGTTCATTCATGTATTTGTATTTTAATGGAAAAATTCCTGTCCTTTAGGGCCAGAGAGATAGCACAGGTGATAAAGTGCTAGCCTTGCATGTGTATTGTACTGACAAAACATTGTGGTTCTCATTATAATACAATGAGATCTCCTCCTGACATCATGTAAGGCTTTCCAAACACTGCCAGGGATTGCTCTTGAGCCAAGAATAAGGAGCAGCCCCTGAGTACCACTGGGTACCACTGGGTCCATACCACTGGGTATGGACCTTCCCTCCCCTAAATAAAAAGTCCTCAACTTCAAAAAATACTGTCTAAACCAAAGAAAATACCTTTGCAGGTAAGATTTGGTCAGTGGGTCTCCAAATCAGAATCCTTCCTGTTTCTCATTACCTAAGTGCCCTGGACTCTGTTCTCTGTGGGTCTGCGCTTCTTTTGCTTTTCCCCCATGGGGTGGCTTTCAGCCCACAGATACACCAAGGGCTTCTGGGCTCTCCTTTCTTTTAACCCTCTGCCCTCCACCTGGCCCATCTCTATGCTCATGCACATAGGAGTTCCTAGGTGAAGGTGAGATCCAGTCAGAAAACAATCAAACTCCAGCAGATATATAGGGTCCCATTTGAGGGTAATATCTTTGGTGATATTAATTTGCCACTTCCAGCAAGAAGTCTCTACAGTGATTCTAACTAACTAATTAATTAATTAATTATTTTTTTTTTTTTAGGGTCACACCTGGAAATGATCAGGAATTACTCCTGGTAGTGCTCAGGGGACTGTATGGGATGCTGGAGATTGAACTTGGGTCGGTCACATGCAAGGCCCTACCTGCTGCACTATTGCTCTGGCCCTAATATTTTGTTTTTGGACCACACTTGGTGATGCTCGGGGTTATTCCTGGCTCTACTCTTAGGAGTAACGCTCAGATGATGCATGGGGGACTATCTGGGATGTTAGGGAGAGAACCCAGGTCAGCTGTGTGCAAAGCAAGCATTCTAGCTGCTGTACTATCTTTCAAGTCCTCCCAAGTGATTTTTTTTCCTTCTATCCTCTTTTATATTTATTTATTTTGTCTTTTTTAAAATGTTTTATTATACCACAGTGAGATATACAATTACAAAGATTATCATAAGATGTTCATTTCATATTTGGGTTTTGGTCATTCAGTGTTCCAGCCCCCATCCCTCCACCAGTGCCCATTTCCCATCACCATGTCCCTGATTCCCTCCCCCCCATCCCCTAGCTTGCCTTTATAGCAGGTTCTTTATCTCTTTCTCTTCCTCTCTCTCTCTCTCTTTCTCTTCCTTTCCTTACACATTGTGGATTACAATACATACATTTAGAGGTTGTCATGTGTGTTGGATGACAGGTTTAGCTAGTTTGGGAACTTTGTTGTTTTGCCCACTCACAGCTTAATCTACTTAAGCCAAGGTTCATTCTAATGAGATCTCTCTTCCATGTAAACACTGCTAGAGGGTGTGGCAGTTACAGAAGTCACCTTGATTGAATAACTTCTGACTTATACATCTACTAAGACTTCTATGTTTTCTAGATTGGGCACAGCTCCTCTTTATACCCACTGCACCCAGCGTGGGACAGTTAGAATTTACCAGGAGACTACCACCCTGGCTACGTTGAGACTATAGGAAGATTACAGGAAGTACCATACCAGTTTGCTCTCAAGCAGGCGAGTGTGACCCTTTCAGTATATGGAGAACAAGATACTCAGAATCACCCTGGTGCAGATAATAAATAAGAAGGACCTTGTGGGTACCATCTAGATTACATGAAGCTCATGAAATGAAGATGTATTACTTTATACCAGCTCTCTCTCTCTCCCCCAGTGTTTTACATAAGAGATAATCTTGGGATTAGTCCTTGGCATAACCTTTGTTTATACCTGCAATAGGGTGTGGCACCACCCTTCTACTCTCTGATTAGGGTTCTTTGTTGACACCTCCATGTCACCTCCCTGACCCTCCCTGAATTACTTTGGTGTATATAAGGGGACTGACTTGAGGCCCCTTCGCTTTTGGCCTTTTGCTCTTTCTTTTGGGTAGGACTCCTCTTGGGTGAGATCCTCTCTCTTTGGAGGGAGACTTAGGCTCTTTTGTATGGTCTAAGTTCGGACCAGAGCTAGAGTTCTTTCATTATATTGGATTGCTGTGGAAGAGCTTTTGTACTATTAAAAGCCATTACCGACTGGACCCACGGGATGTCAAAAGATCACGTGACCACCCACCTACAAGATGGTCAGACTTCCTTGTAAAGACCCTGAAGGAACGTTTTGAGGCTCTTCATATTCCTGAGTCAACCAGATACCATCGGGCTACATTGGCACGTGATAGGGTCCAATGGAAATGTTACTGGTGCCCGCCGAGCAAATCGATGAATAACGGGATTCAAGTGATCAAGTGATCAAGTGATCAAAAGCCTTATTGGAACTCGCGCGGACTCGTAAGTTTTCATCTGTTCCCCAGGCGTCCTCGGAGGTAGAAGAGAACTTCTGTCCTGACACTGTCGGGGACCCCAGCAGCATCCCCGACAATGTGTACCTTTTTGTCTGTATTTAATGTTCAGTTCTAGGCCTCCCAAGTGATTTTAAAGAAAATATCAACAATATATCTCAAAACCAAGTAAAGATTTTACTTAGAGGTTGGCTTCCACATAATTGGCACACATAAATGCAAACAATGACTTTAATTTAATATGTAATTTCATCATTTTAGCACTTACTAAGGGTTTTTTGATTCCTGACTCCATTGACATTTTGAGTCAGATAATTCTTCTACGTCTCTGTGGGGGCTGCTTTGTGCCTGAAGGCTCTTTAGCAGTGTTCTGGTCTCTACTAGTAGGATGGTCTTTCTCTTTCAGTTGTGACAACTGGAAATATTTCCAGACATTACCAGTTGTTCCCTGGAGGGGTGGGGGGGATCCATTCCCACCAGCAGCACAGAGATAGATGTATATTGGGTGTGACTAATAACCCTTGGGCTCCTAAGAGGTCAATGACCAGCCTGAACTACAGACCTGGTCAGTGCTGTTTAAGTTCAGTGGCATCATGCTTTCAATCAACTTAGTATGTCAGTCTTAAAGTGTGATGTGATAGGGCAGGAGCGATAGCACAGCAGGTAGAGCATTTGTCTTGCTCCCGGTCGACCTGGGTTCCCATATGGTCCTCCAAACACCACCAAGAGCATTTCCTGAGTGCAGAGTCTGGAGTAACCCCTGAGCATCACTGGGTGTGAGCCTCCCCAAATATGTTAGGTGATAATCATTGTACCAATGACAATTTTCACCTGAATTTGAGTTTTAGGTAATAAAAGATATTAAATAAGCTCTTAGCTCCTGATTGCCATGGATTAGAGTCTGTTTCTCCTCTGAATTTCATGTCATTCTGGGTGATTTATCTCCAGATTCTAAGTCTCTAGTATCTGGGGTCTGGTCATTATTGGTGTCTTTTACTGTGTCCATCTGCTTCCACTGACAATACTACCAAGTCCTTCACATTGCACATTAAGGATTGGGGCTTACCTTAGAAGAATAGATGACTAGTGGGGTGGTGGATGGTGGCAATAGGGAGACATTGAACTCTCCTGGGACATCGGTGATGGTGGGGATCTTATACTCATCTGGACCTCGGGAGTACAGGACGCCTTCTGGGGAATATTGCAGTTCTTCAGTCGTATAAAGGCCCATTCCCTGAATAAATGCACCTTCCACCTGAAGAGGGAAAATGTCAAACTCTGTGATTTGTATTATTTTCAGCTACCCAATGCTTTTCAGGAAGCTGCATCTATTGAAGTGGTCAAGCACCTACCTGCCCAATATCAATGGCTGGATTGAGGCTGAAACACGCATCCATGACAATGTCTGTTCTAATTTTCTGCCAAAAAATAAAATCAACCAATCATAAACTTTTGAATAAAAGCATTCTTAATGTTTATTTTTTAATAAAGTAAAAATATTTTATTAAAACATGGTAGACCCAAAGAATGTCAGTTACACTAATCCTATATCATCAAACAAAAACCTAGTAATCCAATTTAATGGTGGCTTTAATCTTCCCAAGGAATAGAATTTTATTTTGCAAATTTTTAAATACTTTTTTTGGTGGTGGAAGGTTGGGATGGTTAAGGCATATTCAGAGGTACTCAGGGTTTCTCTTGGGTCTATTCAGGGATCAGTCTTGGTGGTATTAAGGGGCAATACGTGAAGGGGTTTGAACTGAGGATAATCACATGCAAAGCAAGTGCTTTAACCCCTGTACTATCTGTGCTCAGGGAACCTGGGACAGCCCACAGTGGTGGGTGAGGAGATGCTGTGGGGGGCACGGGAGTTGCACACAGTATTGTGAGAGGGATTAAAGGTACTAGGGATCCCACTCTGGGCTTTGCACATGCTAAGGATGTGCTCTGTCATTTGTGCTAGCTCCTTGTCCCAGGAGATTGTTTTAAAACAATCAATCTGGAATTCTGTGGTTCACACTAGTGAAAAACACCTGTCTGTCAAGACACTGTTTCTGCCTGCTCACTGCTTCTTCATGAAATGGAAGGAAGTCCTGACAAAAACAATCCTTTCATCGCATTAGTGACCTTTGGCACCTCCCTCCTCTTTGCCTGTAAAAGCCTTTTTATTTGGCGCAAGTCTTTGATGCACCTTTCTACTTGCAAGGTAGGATGCAGCTTGATTCATGAATTGTTTAATAAAGCCAGTTAAGTCTTCAAGTTTACTCAGATAACATTTTAAATTTTATTTATTTTTTGCTTTTTGCTTCACACCCAGCAATGTTCAGGGGTTATTCCTGGCTCTGCACTCAGAAATTACTCCTGGCAGTGCTTGGGGGACCATATGGGATGCTGTGGATTGTACCGGGTCGGCCGTGGTCAAGGCAAATGCCCTACCCACTGGACTATGATGTATTTTATTATTTTTAAAAAAATATTTTATTATAGCACCATGAGATACACAATTACAAAGATGTTTTGTTTGGGTTTTGGTCATACAATGTTCTAGCACCTATCCCTCCACCAGTGCTGATTTCCCACCACCAATGTCCCCAATCCCTCCTCCCTACCCTAGCCTGCCTTTATGGCAGATTCTTTATCTCTTCTCTCTCTCTCTCTCTCTCTCTCTCTCTCTCTCTCTCTCTCTCTTTTTGCTTTTTTGGGTCACACCCAGCAATGCTCAGGGGTTACTCCTGGCTCTGCACTCAGGAATTACACCTGGATGTGCTCAGGGGACTATATGGGATTCTGGGAATAGAACCCGGGCGGCATGGGCCGGCCATGTGCAAGGCAAACGCCCTACCCACTGTGCTATCGCTCTGGCCCCTCTTCTCTCTCTCTCTCTCTCTCTCTCTCTCTCTCTCTCTCTCTTTCTCTCCCTTCTATTACACATAGTGGATTGCAATACATACATTTAGAGGTTATCGTGTGTATCTTTTTGCCTATATTCAATGCTCAATTCTAGGCTGGTATTATCACTTTCGACAATTATTAGCACACTGTTCCTTTCTCTGAGATGACATATTTTAAAAAGGAAATTCAAATGGTTTTCAGTTACTCTGGAATTCCTGCTGGTTAATGAATATTACAATGCACTTACAACATGAGAGGTAGTAAACCATCTGCCAAACTTCAGATTTAATGCTAGAGCTGCGGACAGGCCCAGGAAGTCTTTTATGTTCCTGATTTTGACTCCTGTGAAGTACTTCCAAAAGTGCTTCCAAAGTCCATGTCTTGTTGGTGGATCTAAATGTCACTTAGTAAATAATTGAGCTGGGGTTTTCAGCTTGTTCCCTGCCGTTCCAATATAGTTCAGGATTGTCTGATCTAATATAGTTCATGGGCTTATCCAGTCTCATGGTAGTTTGATGTTTAAGTCATGTTAATCATTAGTTCACTGAGGAAATCATAAAACCAGAGTGACTTGTATGACTTTTAGGGATTATAAGACATTGGAACATATGGAAGACAAGTTTTGATTGCATTTTCTGCTTTATTAATTGTATTTCTTTGAGAAATATCATATTAATCTGGCCTATTTTTTCGGGCCATCCCAGTGATGCTTAGGGGTTGCTGTGGCTCTGTACCTAGGAATTATTCCTGGCAATATGGAATACTGTTGCAGTACACACTGTTGCCCAGAGCCTCTGCATCTGACCTGGAGTTGCCTCCTGCAGGTCACTTTGTAGATAGGAGGAGGACAGTTTGAATGTGGCAGCTCATCTGACCATGTATTCTATACTGACTGGTATAAATATTCTCTCATGCTGCCACAATTATCGTGGGACTAGCTAGATCTTACCAGTATATTTGCCTGGCCAAGTTGGATCTCTAAGTAATTAGACCAGAGAGAAATGCTGTTTGCCTCCAAGCAAGCAAGCATGGCTCTCTGACAACTCAAAGGCTGATATACAAAACAACCATGAAGCAATGACGAGAATTTTGTCAAGGCTTGGAGAAATATTTTTTTAATGTCTCTATATGTGAGTTCTAGTGCGACATTATAAATCCCTTTTCCCCATTAACCTCCCCAGTATGTTGCAACTAGAATGATCCTTGCAGTGTATAAATGTGAAAGATCCTGGGAAGGACCTGGTCCTAACTCCCATTATTGTCTAAGACTGTTGCATGGCTGCAGAGTGGCAGCGCACGGCACAGCTGTGGGTCTGGAGTGTCTCTCTTCTGGGGTTGCTAGCTGTGGTGGCTGGGCTTTGTTTTTGGGGAACAATGGAGTATGCTCCAGGGCTTCCTTGTGCCTCTGTACTCAGAGATGACTCCTGCAGGGCTCAGGGAGACCATATGTGGTGCCATACTAAAGGCAAGCACCCTATCCACTGTACTATCACTTTGCCGTAGGAAACATTTGTTTTGGGCTACACTCAGGGGTCCCTAGTGGGACCCCACTGCAGTGATCTCTGCACTCAGATCATTCTTGGTGCAGTTCCGGGGACTGGAATGTGGTGCTGGGGATCAAAACCAGGTGGGCTGTGGGCAAGGCAAGCATTTTACCCTCTCCAGCCTTAGGAAGCAGGGGTTACTCCTGGCACTGCACTCAGGAATTATTCCTGATGGTGCTCAGGGGGACCATATGGGATACCAAGGGATTGAACCCTGGCCAGTTTCAATCCCTAGGATTAAACCATGGGCAAGGCCAATGCCTTACTGGCTGTAATATTGCTCTGACTCAACGATCCGAATTTCATAAGTTTATTTCCTAACACTGATATAGAACAAAGCTGGAGACATAATATTAATGTATGTTAAGGATGAACTTGAGAGGAATGTGATAGCAGTAGCTTCCATGTATACTTTATTTACTATATTTAAAAAATTTCATTAATGAACTGGAGAGATAGTGCATGGGTGAAGGCATTTACCTTGCTCCTGCTAACCTTGGTTGAAATTCAGGCACAGCACATGGTCTCTTGAGCACTGCCCTGAGTGATTACAAAAAGAGAACCACGAGTAGGCCCTAAACACTGCTGGGCATGGCTTCAAACACCTGTCCCCCAATAAAAGTAAAAATCTAATTCATGCAGTATTTAATTCAACCAACAAATATGGTGATGATTTTTCATTAGAAGGGCCCCTCTCTGCCATTTGATAAAGAAGTTTAGGAAGGTTTTGTTGTTCTGAAACAGAATACATAACATAAAGCATTGTAGTCAGTCTTGATTTTTTGCTTGAGTACTTATTTTCAAGTGGAATTTCAGGATGAGGCTAGATATCTAGATTTTCCATGGAATGGGAAGAATATTGTTTTATTATACAGGTTTTATATATTGAAATTGGACTAATTTATGAACTATGAGAGACAGACATGGGGCAGAGCTGCTACTTGCTCTCCCTGTGCCCAGCCGCTCACAAGGCACCCAGGAGAGATGGCGGGTTCTAGCCCTGGCCTGCCAGCCCAGCAGAGTCTTGCAACAAGCCAGGCGACCCCCACTCCATGAGGGCCTCCATTTTCCACATCCGGACTTCTCTCTCGTCAGAACTCCACCCAGCAGACCAGCCTATCACAGTCCGGCTCGTACGCGGCCGCTGCGGCCTCGTGGTTCATCATTAAATGCTGGACTTAGAGATGACTGCAAGAGTATGCTACCTGCAGAGCAGAGCCTGGCAAGCTACCCGATGTTGTATTTGATATGCCAAATACCAGTAACAATTATAGACCTCATTCCGGAATGGATTGTGGCTCTTTATGTTCCTGGAGCAAGTAGATGCCCTTGGGCTCTACTAGCATGAGACAGGACATATGGAGATGTTACTGGGGCCCGCTCGAGCAAATCGATGAACAACGGGAAGACAGTGACAGTGACAGTATTAGCTTGCTGAGAGAAAAACTGCATTTGCCTTACCTTATGGGCTCCCGTTAGGCAGTCAATTTCAACCTCAGAACAGGCAGCTCCATAGGCGTAGTATGGAAAAGGGTCTCCCTCACCCCTTCTCCCAGTCCATGAAGGCCTTGCATCCCCTGATGGAAGAAACATGCCTCTTATTATGATGGTAGTGTGGGTTCTGTGTGCAAAGTTGATTCATGGAAAAGAAGTTACAAATGATTTATAATAGAATTTCCTTTGATGCTTACTCGAGCTGTCCTTTAAACTAGTTTCAAACTGCTCCCTGTACTTAAACAATCTAGCTAGTTAGAGTAACACTATGATTTGCTGGTGTTTTAAAGAGGGGACTTTTGTGTTGCCGTCAGCATGTTAACATGCTGGAGAGAGACACCAAGAGACCATTTTGGTCCAGGCTTCACAGTGTACCTTGATGGTGATGGTTTAGGTTGGAGCTTT
Source organism: Cryptotis parvus (assembly GCA_021461705.1). NCBI lineage: Eukaryota > Metazoa > Chordata > Mammalia > Eulipotyphla > Soricidae > Cryptotis > Cryptotis parvus. Next base: position 271 of record JAJIBD010013583.1, on the reverse strand, counting down.
AGTTCTATATATTGAAGACTTTAGCTGTTTTTAAAAAAACGTTCCCAGAGGGACCTCTACATTTGGTTAACTAGACATATAGTGGGGATTGGTAAAAAATAATCAGTTATTCTACACTTTACTTCATAGCGGAAGATACAACAATGTAAAAAAAAATAATTTATTTAAAGTTTTATATATTTTTTATACCACACTGAGATAGACATTTGCAAAAGCTGTTCATGATTGGATTTTAGTCATACAATGCTCCAGCACCCATTCCTCCATCAGT
>JAJIBD010013582.1:0-33027 GCA_021461705.1 Cryptotis parvus | reverse complement strand
TTTCATCTCCAGGGGGCTACATGTGAAACCAATGCAGCCAAGAGGCCTGGATCTCCCCTTGGGAAGCTGAGTGCGTGGAGGGGAGGAGGGTGGGAAGGACAGTCTCCCCGCGTCCCACTCGTGACCCTTAATGTTTTGTGAGACCATCCCAGCTCTCTCACACACCTCCACAACTCAGACCTCTGACTACTGCAGCTCGGACCTGTACCATGTTTCCCTCGCGCGCCTCCCCAAGGCCCTGGGGACCCCCGCTTGTGCCTCACCTCTGCTCTTATGTGTGTGGATGCGGTACTGCCTCCCTCCCCACCAATCGTCGATCCCCCAATTGCCCCAGGTCCTCCACTGCCCAACACCAGCAATGCTGCCTGACTCTGGGCTCGTGCATGCCCAGGTGGGCAGAGGCAGAAAGGCAACCTTCTTCTGAGATCAAACAAGCTTCCCAGGGCAGGAGCGATAATCCTGCAAGTACGGTGTTTGCCTTGCACGTGGTGGGACCCACGTTTGATCTCCGGTATCCCATAGGATCCTTTGAGCATTACCAGGAGTAATTCCTGAGTACAGAGCCAGGAGTAACCCCTGAGCATTGCCGAGTGACCAAAAAAGAAAACAAAAAACCAGTTTCCCAGAGAAGAAGGTCCTGCCTCCGTCCAGGGAACAGAAAAGTCCCCTGCATCTGGATCCCCAGGTCAGCACAGAGTGTGGGGCCAGTGGGCAGGTCGGGCTCAGCTATGAGATGCATGTCAGGGCCCAACAGTGCCCTAATCAGTGACCTCCATGGCCAGCACAGTAGGCCAGCCACTTGCTTAGTACACAGCCAGCCCGGTGTGGGCCCCCAGTCAAAATAATCACAAAAATAATCAGGGGCCGGAGCAATAGTCCAGCGGGTAGGGCGTTTGCCTTGCACGTGGCCAGCCTGTGCCAGCCCGGGTTCAATCCCCGGCATCCCATATGGTCCCCTGAGCACCGCCAGGAGTAATTCCTGAGTGCAGAGCCAGGAGTAACCCCCTGAGAGTCGCCGGGTGTGACCCAAGAAGAAAAAAAAAAAAATTAACCACAGATGTATCAAGATGCATATCAGAAACCCACGGACCTTCCCATCTGCGCCCCTGAACTGGACACTCTCACAGTCCTGCGAATGTGCGGTCACTCCATGACTGTTTGGGTCACCTCACAGTGGCTTACCTGCTCTCTCCTCTCCACCCCTCCAGGGACGAGTCCTGCCCACGGAACTTCCAGCTTTTCTGGAACAAGCTTCTCCCTCCGAAGCCCACCTCACTGTGTACTCACACCCCTGGGGTACTCACACTCCTGGCCTCACCCCGGGACCCAATGACCAGTGATGACCCTCAGACCCAGAGCCCACTGAGGCCACCCGCCACATCTGTTCCTTTTCGCAAAACGTGATACCCCTCAGCTGACCTGGGTTTGATCCCCAGCACCCCATAGGATCCCTGGAACCCCTCCAGGAAGGATCCCCGGCACAGAGCCTGCAGTCAGCCCTAAGCACTGCAGAGTGTGGTCCAAAGTGTTAACAAATAGAAACAAAAACAGGAGAATGGGGCCAGAGCCAATAGCACAGCAGGGAGGGCATTTGCCTTGTACGCGGCCAACCCAGGTTCCATCCCCGGCATCCCATTTGGTCCCCCAGCATTGTCAGGAGTAATTCCTGAGTGCAGAGCCAGGGAGTAACCCCTGAGCATTGCCCGGTGTGACCCAAAAAAGAAAAAAAAAAAAAACAGGAGAAACTTCTCTGGGTTTCCTCCCCACCCCTCTTCCCCCACTATCCCTGCAGAGGGAGCCAGAGCCTTAGTCTAGCATGGAGGGTGTTCAGCTTTGCACGTGGCCATCCCAGGTTCGATCCCCGGCATCCCATAGGGTCCCCGAGCACTGACAGGAGTAATTCCTGAGTGCAGAGCCAGGAGTAACCCCTGAGCATCACTGGGTGTGGCCCAAAAGCCAAAAATTGAACAAATAATAAACCGCTAGCCTTGCAGGGTCTCAGGCCCGGCCTTACAGAGCTTCCTCCGCAGAGGCATTGGCACAAGCTCTGTGGAGACACCTCCGGTGATCACCCTGGGAGCTGGGAGTCCCAACGCGGGCGTGCTCCAGCCACTCTGCCTGGGTGCCTTGCACAGGTCCCTCTGCTGCCCCCCTGGGTCAGGCACAGGCTGTGTAGAAAGGTCCCCCCACATCTGGAGCTGCAGAGTTGGGGGCTCTAGGGTCAGCCCAGAGGCCTCCCCCACAGGGGTCAGAGGAGCCCCACGGAGGAGGGAGATGAGGCTTCTCGTGTACCCCAGCAAAGGATGAATTAAAAGCCTTGACAAGGAACAACCCCACGACTTGCGCCTGCCCCTCACAGTCCCTGGGGCTCCCCCCACCTCAACCCCCCACGCTGCACGCTCTCTCTCACTCTTCACTCCTCCCTTGCTGTCCCTACGACCACCGCCACACCACACACACACACACACACACACACATTCTCTCTCCCCTTCAGCTTCCCTACTGCCCCACCATACACACACACACACACACACACATATCTCTCTCACTTCTACCTCAACATCCCTATCGCCCACCACACACACACACTCACTGCCCCTCGCCTTCTATCATCCCCCGACACACACACACACACACACAAACACACACACACACACACACACACACACACACACACACACAGCTTGTTTGTCACCCAACTCAAAAGCAGAGAAACTCCCACTGTGGTAGAGACCAACAAGCCGCTGTTTATTCTCCATCTGCTCTGGATCGAGGCGCCCGCCGTGGCACTCCCTGTCCCCTTCTTTTCACCACCCTGTCCCCCCCACACCCTAACCCGACCTCCTCTTGCACAGCCGGCTTCCATTAGCATGAGGCACATCAGGGAGGTAGGGAGGGCAAAGGGCACCGGCCAAATAGGAGAGGGGACTTGTCCTGAGAACACACCCCCAGTCCCATGAGGCAGGCAGGGGAGCTCAGCCCTGGGAATCAGTGGGGTCCCCACCCCCACCCAGTCCCCACACACAGCCTGGGTTCCGGTTGCCCATGGGGTAGGGGCCAGCACAGAGCCCATGGCCTCCCAGCCCCAGAATTCCCTAGAACCACCAAACTTGGCAGAGTCTCTCTTCAGGAAGCTCCTGAAAGTTCTTTCACTGATTTTCTTTTTTGGGGAAAGGGGGCAGGGATCGATCATAGTGCCTCATTCAGACAAGGTGGGCACCTCCCTCCTCAAGGGATTTTCTGGAAGAAAATTCTTCTGGAATCTTCTCCACCGACTCTTACTGAAAGGTTGCATCAAGACCTGAGTCCACAGGTGGGGACACGGTGGGCCGGGCTCTCCTCACAGTGACGAGCCGGCTCTGGGGAGGCGATCAAGCCTCAGTTTCCCTTACAGAGCAGGTAGTACATTCACTGGCCGGCTCCTGGCCACGGTCCTGGGCAGCCAGTCTTCACTTCCTGCCTCTGGTTCTCAGAGTCTGGCCCGCTGGGCGGCCCCCACCTCCGGCTCACTCCCCATGCTGTCCTTCTCTTTCCCACCTTTTCTTCCCAACCCCCGAAATCCCCCTCCCTTTCCAGAAGCTCCCAGCCCTCCTGGGCACCCCACTGCTCCTAGTTTCCAAGCATCTCTTAGCCCAGACTTTGGCACACAGGACCTCCTGGGACCCCACTTCATGAACTGCTCCTCTGGACATGAGAAGCACAGACCCCCTCAGGGATTGTTTCCATACCCTCAGCCTGGTGCTGACCCCTACCCCATGGGCATCCGAACCCAGACAGGGTACGGCTGATCACATATGTGACTCCTGGGCAGACAGAGAGATATCACAGGCCTTGGACTCAATATCCTGAGCCTCCTCCCTCATGACCCAAGAGCTCTCAACTCAACACAGGCTGGATGCTTTGACACCTGCCCGTCACAGACCCACACTGAGATTCCTGAGAAAACTGTGAGAGACCAGGGCACACACCTATCACACTGGACTTAGCATGTGTTAGCTAGGAAACCAAATGCACCATCAACTAGAGGGAAGACATAAGAGAGAAAAAACAGCCGGGGCCGGAGCGATAGCCCAGCGGGTAGGGGCGTTTGCACGCGGCCGGCCCATGCCGGCCGGGGTTCGATCCCCAGCATCCCATATGGTCCCCAAGCACCGACGGGAGTGATTCCTGAGTGCAGAGCCAGGAGTAACCCCTGAGCATCGCCGGGTGTGACCCAAAAAAAGCAAAAAAAAAAAAGAGAGAGAGAGAGATAGAGAGAGAGAGAAACAGTCAATGAGATTGCTTCCCAATTTAAAAAGCTTTGCACACAGGGGCCAGAGCAATAGTACAGCCGGTTCAATCCTCGGCATCCCATACGGTCCCCTGAGCACCACCAGGAGTGATTTCTGAGTGCAGAGCCAGGAGTATTGCTGAGTGTGACCCAAAAAAGACAAAAAAAAAAAAATCTTTGCACATGGAGGGGTCCAATCCCAAGAGGGCAAAGGTCATGCAGGGGACAGAGGGAAGAACTTGCAGACCACAGGTCCACGAAGGGTTAATACCCAGGTGGCATAAAGAACTCGAACAACAGGAAAGAAGGTAGAGGGCATTTGCCCTGCACGTGGCCAGTCCTGGTTCGATCCCAGTGCCCCATATGGTCACCTGAGCCCTACAGGAGTGATCCCTGAACAGAGCGAGGTGCCCCCAAAATAATGGGGTTGCTGATGACGCAGGCAAGGAAGACCTGATGATGTTCGGGATGAAATGCCCAGTCACTGAACGGCAAACATTGCCCAGGACCAGCGACATGAGAGGCCCAGTGGAGTCAATGCAGAGACAGAAGCCACAGCTGAGGCTCCCCAGGGAGGGAGGTCGGGAGACTTGCCTTAGGGCTACAAAGTTTCATTTTTTGCAGGATGAAAGGGTTGGGGCTGCATGGCTACAGAACATGAATTTCTCTGAGCTTCAACAGAATTAAGGGAATGATTTCATGGTCTGGGCACTGTGCCAAAAAAAAAAAAAAAGAATTTACAAATTTAAACTTTAAAAAAAGATAAATGAGGGGCCAGAGCAATAGCCCAGTGGTAGGGCGTTTGCCTTGCATGCGGCAGGCCCCTGCCGGCCCGGGTTCGATCCCCCGGCATCCCATATGGTCTCCCCGAGCACCGCCAGGAGTAATTCCTGAGTGCAGAGCCAGGAGAAACCCTGAGCATCGCCAGGTGTGACCCAAAAAGATAAATGATTTATTTTTTTCTCACAGTTTCATGTTTTCAAAACGATGCACAAGGATCCTAACCAGTGGAGAAGGTAGATACATGTAACCAGGGACAGCAGCAAACATTTTCTAAAGAAATGGTCTGGCTCCCCGGCAACATCTGGGCGCCTACTCAAGAGGCCCAGCTGCGATTCCCAGGCACAGGCTCCAGTTCATGCTCCAGACTCCGGCTCTTGGCTCCAGACTCCAGACTCCAGGTTCAGGTTCCAAGCTCCAGGCTCCAAATTCAGCCTCCAGACTCCAGGCACCAGGTTCAGGCTCCAGACTTCAGGCTCCAGGCTCCAGGCTCCAGACTCCAAGCTCCAGGTTCAGGCTCCAGACTCCAGGCTCTAGGTTCAGGCTCCAGACTCCAGGTTCAGGCTCCAGACTCCAGGCTCCAGGTTCAGGCTCCAGACTCTAGGCTCCAGGTTCAGGCTTCAGATTCCAGGTTCAGGCTCAGGCTCCAGGCTCAGGCTCCAGGTTCAGGCTCCAGGTTCAGGCTCCAGCTCCAAGCTCCAGGTTCAGACTCAGGCTCCAGGATCGGCTCAGGCTCAGGCTCCAGACTCCAGGCTCCAGGCTCAGGCCAGGTTAGGCTCCAGGCTCAGGCTCCAGGCTCAGGCTCCAGGCTCAGGATCCAGGCTCAGGCTCAGCGGCCGGTTCAGGCTCCAGGCTCAGGCTCAGATTCCAGGATCAGGCTCGCTCAGGCTCCAGGCTCCAGGCTCAGGCTTCAGGTTCAGGCTCCAGGCTCAGGCTCCAGACTCCAGGCTCCAGGTTCAGGCTCCAGACTCCAGGCACCAGGTTCAGGCTCCAGACTCTAGGCTCCAAGTTCAGGCTCCAGACTTCAGGCTCCAGGCTCCAGGCTCCAGGTTCCAGGTTCAGGCTCCAGGCTCCAGGTTCAGGCTCCAGGTTCAGGCTCGACTCCAGGCTCAGACTCAGGCTCCAAGCTCCAGGCTCAGGTTCCAGACTCCAGGCTCCAGGTTCAGTCTCTAGGCTCCAGGCTCAGACTCCAGACTCTAGGTTCAGGCTCCAGACTCCAGGTTCAGGCTCCAGAATTCAAGCTTCAGGCTCAGGCTCTGGGCTCCAGGCTCAGGCTCCAGACTCCAGGCTCAGGCTTCAGGCTCCAGGCTCAGGTTCCAGACTCCAGGCTCCAGGTTCAGTCTCAAGGCTCCAGGCTCAGGCTCCAGACCCAGGCTCAGGCTTCCAGACTCCAGGTTTCAAGATCCAGGTTCTAAGTTCCCAGGCTCCAGATGCCAAACTCCAGGTTCCAGGTCCAGGCTCCAGGTTCCAGGCCCAGGCCCGGCCCAGGCCAGGTTCCAGGCTCAGCTGGAGGCCCAGGCCCAGGCTCCAGGATCCAGGCTCAGGCTCTAGGCCCAGGCTCCAGGCTCAGGCCCAGACTCCGGGCTCCAGGCTCCTGGCTCTAGGCTCAGGCTCAGGCCCAGGCCCAGGCTCTAGGCTCCAGGCCCAGGCTCCAGGTTCAGGCTCAGGCTCCAGGCCCAGGCTCCAGGCTCCAGGCCCAGGCCCAGGCTCGCATCCTGTAAAGCTGCTTGTCAGCTTCCTCTCCCTGACACTAACATCTGGTTTCCATTCCCAGCTCTCCACATAATTTTTGGAGATCGACTCCTGCTGGTTTTGGAAAGAAAGTGGCTCTCGAGAGGGTCAACTTGCCTCCCACAGGACAAGTTTGGCGGGGCCAGGTCCAGTGCCCCCATCCCTATTCCCCCTGCCTAGGGAGGCCCATTCGTCCTTGCAGGCTACCACCCACTACCCACTGTCAGCCAGGTCGCTACATTTCCTGGTGGAGGTAACCCAAACCCTTGGGCCTCCCCACAGGAGCCTGTTACTCATCTCTGGGCAGATCCTGTGTCCAAAGCGTGCAGCTGTCCCTACGCGCGGCTGTCCTCAACCACTCGCAGACGACCACTCTGCTGCCAACAGCCGGCGGAACTGCGGCACTTCCCTGCCAAAGCTCTGGCTCACCAGCCAACTGCCAACTGCCGGCCCCTGGCTCGACCTGCAGGCTCGTGGGGTCACTCCCCAGTTCGGATTTCACACGGGGCTCCTGAGCTTCCCCCATCCCCACTCCCACCCCACCACTTGAACTTCTGGGTATGAGAAGTGAAGTCAGCATGTCCAGGATGCTCTGGGACTGGCTGCCCGCCCCTCTCAGCACCAGCCCAGGTCATGCCTGCACAGGAGCGACAAAGTCACCCGGAGACAGGCAGCCCCAGCCCTGTGGCAGCAGGACCCACCAGGGGCTGCAGGGAGAGCAGTACAAACACAAACATCTTGTGTGGGAAGTGCAGTATAGCGGGAGGGGGCTTGCCCTGCACGCTTCTGATCCGGGTTCAAGCCCCAGAATCCCATAGACTCCCCAAGCAGTGCCAGGAGTAATTCCTGAGTGCAGAGACAGGAGTAACCCCTGAGCACAGCCAGGTGTGACCCAAAAAAGACAAAAAAAAAAAAACTTGCAAAAGTCTCCCTGAATTCTCCTTCCTTAGCGCATGATCACAGGTGTTGGGGCTCAACAGGTAAGCATGGGCATGGAGCGCCTACAAGATACCCGCCAGTTCTTCCTTCCTTCCTTCCTTCCCTCCCTCCCTCCCTCCCCTCCCTCCTCCCTCCCTCCCTCCCTCCTCCCTCCCTTCCTTCCTTCCTTCCTTCCTTCCTTCCTTCCTTCCTTCCTTCCTTCCTTCCTTCCTTCCTTCCCGGACTTGGCGGCCAAGTCCCCAACGCAGTCCTGGCAGGGGGCAGACCTCCAGATGCTTGGAGGTCCCAGGAACCCAGGTATTTTGAATTGGGATGTCTTTTATTTATTTAGTTTTGTGATGCTCAGGGCTGACTCTGGCTCTGCACTCAAGGATCACTCTTGGCTTTGCTTGGGGAAACATATGGGATGTCAGGGGTGGAACCTGAGTCTGCTGGGTGCAAGGCAAACGCCCTCCCCACAGTAGGTTCATTGCTCTGGCCCCAGCGTTGGGGCCTTTGTACTGCCTTGGTCTGCGATTGTCCCGTAACTGCAGCAATAGGCCCAGAAAAACCCAGCTCAGCCCCCATGCCAGCCCCAGGCAGCTAACGCTGGCCTCCAGCACAGTAGGAAATGCCCTGATCTCATTCCCTTCCGGTCTGGGGAAGTAGCATGTCCAGGTACCCCTGTGTTAAGGGACACCGGTTTGTATTCTTGGCTCTCTGTAGTCAAGGTGGTTTTCATTTTCACTGCACTTCTAGCTAGGGCAAAGCAGGGATGGGGGACAGGGCGGGCACCCACATCCCCAGCTTGGCAGGCTGCCCGCCCCCAAACAGAAGCTGGGTTCCCCTGAGGGAAAGGGAAGGAAACAAAGACGTTTCCAACTCCTGGTGCAGTGACAGGGGAGCCGTCTTGCAGGACGAGGCAGGGACCCCCCACACCTCTGATGGAGTTAGCAATGATTTTGCCTCAGGCCAGCAGGCACATCTGCAGGCAGTCCAGAAAGCTCATCCTATAGAATCCCCATCCAGGCGGGAGGCCCAGAGCCCAGGTTCACCCTGTCGCAGATCCCGGCCCTCGTTCAGTGAGAACAAGAAGGAGAAGGCGAGGGGAGCAGCAAAGATGCCCCATGGGGGAGCAAACTCAGGGGCTCTCCAGAGCCCCCCACCCATCGGGATTTCATAAGAAAGAATGAAGGCTTGGGGCCAAAGCAACAGGACAGCGGGAGGATGCTGGCTTTGCACAGAGCTGACCGTGTTCGATCCCCAGCATCCCATTAGGGTCCCCGAGCCCACCAGAAGTGATTCCTGAGCCCTGAGTCAATAATAAGCCCTGAATATCACTGGGTATACCCTCTGGAAAAAAATTATTTTTCTAAAGATGGGAGCTGGAGTGATAGAGCAGTGAGAAGGTCGTCTTGCAGAAGGGCAACATGGGTTCCATCCCCAGCACCCCACGGGGTCCCCTGAGCACCACTGGGAGTGATTCCTGAGTGCAGAGCCAGGAGTAACCCCTGAACATCGCCAGGTGTGACCCAAAACAAATCAATGCCTGCAGAAGGTTGTTCTGAGCCTCCAGGAAGAGAATAAACTCTGTGAGTATAACTAAGAACCCCCACACACGCCTCCAAATCAGACAAGGACTCAGCAAGTGTGAGGCCCCAAGTTGGATCCTCCGCAGCGGTTCCCATGCTGGGTGGGGTCCCTGGTGCCTCAGTGAAGCACAAGCTATCAGCTCATGCCTGCCTCGCCCGTGCCCAGGGCATCTTGTTCAGGAGTGGGGACATTTCCAACCACAACTCCAGGGAAAGGGAGATCCGCAAGAATGACAGCAACAAGGAAAGGGAGAGATGAGAGAGCCCTGATGCCGCCTTGGGGACAAGAGGCCCTGCAAGGGGCTCTGAGCTGGTCTCTGAGCAGGCAGGGGCGCCGAGGCCCTGGGGCAGGGAGCAGCTGAGGGCTACAGGCAGCTGTGGTGCGTGCAGAGCCCCTGAGACACCGTGTCAGCTGGGAGCCCCACAGGCTCCCTCGGCCTCTCCAGCTGCCTCTCGGGGACCTCAGGCCAGGCACATCCCCAGGACCAGAGCTCTGTGCCGTCAGCAGGCAGTTGGGACAACGGAGAGAAGAGCCAGCCCACGGGGCCATCCACTCCCCCCAGAAAGTCTGAGACTCCTCGGGAGGGGGTCTGCCGTGTGGCTAAATCACTCAGGAGGGGCAGGAAGGGAGAAGTGCGAATTCCCAGATTAGCCCGTCCAGGGGGCAGGAATGACAAAAATGTCAATGCCAGCAGCAACTGGCCGGGTGCAGACAGCCCAGCCCAGCCGGAGCCCGGAAGGAAGCAGCAGCTTCTTGGCCAAGGCTATGCAGGGGCTGCAGGCTGCGGGCAGGGATCCAAGGGAGATGTAGGTGTGGGCAGAGCCCGCCGCCTCCAGGGGCTGCACGGAGGGAGCAGGAAGCCTGCACCTTTCCCAAAGCTCCAAGCAGGAAAAAGCTGGGGGGGTGGGAGGGAGGCTGCTACCCAGTGGCCCTCCAGGGCACAGACACTGGGAAAGAGACACACATGTCCGGGCACAAACAGCGCACGCATGCACACGCACACAGAAGTACACACATACGTGTGCACCTGCCAGGCAAATGTATACAGGATAAGGCGTGTACAGCTGCACATGCAGATACACTAACCTGTGTGCAATGCACAGCACATGCCAGCCCACACAAGGCACATGTGCTTGTATACCTACACTGCACACATACACACACGCACAAACACATGTTCATGTGTACACGTGATTCACATGGGCACACATGTCATGTGTACAAGTGGTCACGTGCATATGTAGGCACAGGTATGCATATAACATGTGTATACACAAAACATGCTACATGGACATGCATGCGGACATAGTGCCTGGTACATGTACATTTGCACACACACACGTGCTTACAAAGGCTTATTCAGAACAAACATCCCTTCTCGTGCAAATACTGGTGTCCCCATCTCCTTCAAGGGGTTGCCTGGGGCGGAGGGAGATGACCGAGCAGCCCTGAGTGGGTGTGGGGAGCCCCCCCCGAAGGTCTGGCTGCAGAGTTGACAGGCGCCGCGTTTGTGCACTTGATCTGGGCCCGATCCTGTCAGTTTCACGTTTCTCTGAAGCTCTGCGTGCAGGGACAGGCCAGTGGCAGAAGCCCAGTCCCCCTCCCTGGGTCACAGCACCTGAGTGGTGATGCTGCTCCCCAGAGCGCCCGACTGGCTTTCTGGGACCTCCCGGACGACTCCTCACTCCGTCTGTGCCCGTGCGGGTGTCTCAAATGTTGTCAGGTGTTTCCCAAGGAGCGCAGGGGGCCGTTGTAGACATGGCTGGTGCCGCCATCCCAGGCCACCCCAGCCTAGGAGCCTGGAGACCCACAGGCGGACCCCGACCCCCTGCGGGTTATTTGAAAGCCATCCCAGAGAAACCCTGGGAAAGAACCCACTGGCCTCCGTGTCTGCAAAGCCCCGTCGCTCCCCCGAGGTGCCAGAGCTGCTCCCTAATGAGAACTAACGCAGAGAAGCCCGGGTGAGGCCACTCCTGTGATCCCATCACTCCCATTTCACAGATGAGGAGAACGAGGCCCAGGACTTGGTTTCATGATTAAGGAAACAGGCTCGGCTGACAGCTCACACCAATGTTCTTGTAACGTCACGGACCAACAGCAGAATCAGCTCAAACATCAGGGCCACGGAAAAGGGCTTGGGGCAGGGACTGACAGAGAGAGAGAACGAGACAGAAAGAAACAGAGAGAGAGAGGGACAGACAGACAGACAGAAAGAGAGAGGGAGAAACAGAGACACAGAGAGAGAGATGAGAGAAAGAGAGAGACAGAGAGAAGCATGGCTAGCTCTGACCTTTGTGCAGATTCCAGCCTGGGGGGTCACCCCTCCATTACAGAACTCATCTGGACAGGGTCCAGCCCTTCTCAAGGTGTTCTCGTGCAGGCTAGCAAAGAGAAACATCCAGAGCAGGGGGCGCGGGAATGGCTGGGACCCCGAGTCCCTGGCGAGAACAGAGCGCGCGGTGCACTTCCAGGCGCCCCGGAACCCCCGCCAGCCCCTTAGCTGCTGTCATGCTCACCAGGGTGGCCCCTTCCAAGTGGCAATGAGGTGTTGACCAGCTCTAGCCAAAGGGAGCCGGGAGCCATGTTCCTCTGGCCACGGGAAGTGTTTCTCTGGGAATGAGTGAACTTTAAAATAACAAGCTGGGCCAGGAAGAGAGATTCAGAGCGCCCTGGGGACACGCGAGAATTCTTGACAGGGAGCAGGAGCGACAGTACAGCAAGGAAGGGCACTGGTCTTGCACGCGGTCCACGCGGATTTCAACCCCGCATCCCGTAGGGTCCCTTGAGCACTGTCAGGAGTAATTCCTGAGTGCAGAGCCAGCAGTAACTCCAGAGCATTGCCAACTGTGGCCTCGAAACCAAAAAAAAGAAGAAAAAGAATATTGACAGGGTGATGATTCTTCTAGAAGAGGTGCCAAGACTCCCCCCACTTTGAGTTCAGTGCCCCACAGCGGGCAGGGGCGGAGAGGCAGGGACAAAGGACCCTTAAAGCAACAGCCCCAGGGACTGCTGGGGTCTCCCCAGTCTCCAGGAGTCTTTTGTTCATTGTTTCAATTCCTAGAGCAGGAGGCCTGCGGGCTCTGGAGGCTCCAAACCCCTGCACTGCCACAGTCTGCAAAAGTGCCAGGCAAAGCCCCAGGAAGGACCTCGGGGGCAGGAGCACAGGCTTGGGAGTTGGGGTGCAACTCTGGCACCGGCGCACTTCCCCCCTGGCACCATGGAAATGACCCCAACGTCCACTAGTGTGACCCACAGTTAAAAAAGTCAATAAAGGAAGCCGGAGAATACAATGCGAAGGGCACTGGCCTGGTGCCAGGCTGGCCCAGGTTCAATCCCTGACACCCCGTAGGGTCCCCTGAGCCTCAGCAGGAGCTCAGGTTCCTGAGAGCAGAGCCAGGAGTAAGCCCCTGAGCATCACCCAAAAATGCTCATCACCAGTGGCCCCCGAAAATAAAAAATGAATGAAAGTTAAAAGAAAAAGAAAAAAGCAAATGACATGTAGATGTGACCACCCAGTTTCATGGGCTTGTCCAAGCTGAAACAGCACTGGTGAGTTTTTTGCAGGATGTACAGTGGCCACATGGGGCAGCTCAGGGCAGGGGACTGCAGGAGCCGCGAGCAGCCAGTTCCGGGCCCCTGTAGCCTGGAACCGTCTGTGTGGGCCTCTGGGCACTGTCCAGCCAGCTCTGCTCCTGAGGCCTCTGCCCATGAACAGGATTCCTGGCCCCATCTGTGAGGGGTGAGGGGCTGCCTCCCTCCATCCTGTCCACTCACACCCCTCGCCCATCTGAGTGTGTCCTTCCTCCCCTGCTCATAGCAGTGACCACAACAGCTCATGCAGCAGTGAAGTGGACTCTGTGGAAGATCCTCAGCACCGGGCCTCGACCGCTCACGCCTGGGGCTCCCCAAAGTCTGGGGCCTGGAGCACCCCCTCCACTCACCAACTGCAATGGTCCTTCCCAGGATCATTCCCATTCTGCAGAGAAGAAAAACTGAGGCCCAGAGATGCCCCAACTGCCCTGGTCCAGTCAGGGCTCACAGACCCCCTTTGCCTGCCCACCCTCTTCACCAGATCTGTCCGGCTGCTCAAAGTGCTCACCCCACCCCACCCCACCCGTGCACAATGGCTGCCCCTGCGGTAATGCTGCTATTTGCTGACAGACTCCCACATGCTCTAGGACCCCCAGGCATCTGCCGGAACTCAGCAGTAACTGCCTGGCCCGACCAGCGCCACCCCCAGAGGTCTCTGGACTGCTCCATCTCACACGCACAATAAGTGCCAATGGTAAGTGTCGGACCATGCTGGGGAGGAAACATTCTGAAGGGACGTGGGGAGTAGTTCACAGTATCCAAACCCCAACCAGGGTCTCACAGGCAGGCAGTCACCCACAGAGAAGCCAGCAGAGCTGAATGCCAACCCAGGAAGACTTTCTGGAAGAATGGGCTTTAGTGCCTGTCTCAAAAGAGCCCGGAACTGAGGAATGGGGAGGTGTCTGGGATGAGCAGCTCCTTAGCTTGACTGAAGGGATTGTAGAGAGACTTCAGAGAGCCTGGAAGGTCAGGTAGGAACGGGAGGGGAGAGGCGGGAGAGTCCCCACCCCTGGACACAGGGCCTCCGGCTGCAGGTCTGAGCCAGTGGGGCTATGGAACCAATTTCCTGCATCCGGCTAGCGTCGTCTTTTATGAACTCCGTGGAATACAATAAAAGGAGGCGGGCATATGGAGACGTAGGTGCCCCTGGAGAAACATGTTTCAGATGTGTGGGTGCAGCGGAGCTGGGATCTCCCCCCTCTGCTTATTGGGGTCACTGGGAAAGAATCTCAAAAATCTCTCAAGCTACGCCTTCCCAAAGCTGGCTGGAGGCGGGGTTGCCTTGGGGGGTCCCAGACGCGGAGCTGTACCTGGGGGTCAGGAGAGACAAGTCCTTTTTGTTTATTAAGTTGTTTTTTCAGAGGGGGACACACCCAGCAATGCTCAGTGCTTACTCCTGGCTCTGTGCTCAGGTCAATCCTGGCAGTGCTTAAGGGACCAAATGTAAAGCCCAGGTTGACTGTGGGCAGCTGAGTGCCCGCCCTCTCCAGCCTCCCCGCCCGTGCCCCTTCGCTCAACCACCCCATCCTTTGTTGGGTGCGTACAAATGTAAAGTGGGGCCCCTCCTTCAAGTGTCTCCGGAAAGCTCAGACATCTAAACCAAACGGTTCACCCTGCCCGGAAAGTGGGGTGGGCTGGGTGAGGTGCTTTCTCTCTCTCAGTCTCTCTCTCTCAGTCTCTCTCTCCCTCTCTCCCTTTTCTCTCTCTCTGCAGTGATTGTTTCTCTGCTCTCCACGGCGCCTTCCAGGGTCACGGAATATGCATAGGACAAACCCTACAAGCATCTTGGGGAGCCTTCAGGAACTTCCAAGTGTGCATACACACGCACAGACACACAGCAGGAACACATGCACACACTCATGCTTGCAGCATGCACTTGTGTACACACACATGCACTCAATACACACACTCACACACACGCAGCACGCATGTCATCAATCCTTGCTGACACGTGGCGCCCAGCCTGACCGGGACCCTGGCTGCAGCCTTGAGGGTGTCTGAGACCCGTCAGCACGGGGGTGGGGAGCCACGGAGGCACTGCCCGCTGCAGCCACCTGGATCTGCGTTACTGTCTCCACAGCAACCCTCACGGCTGAGTCCAGCCCCAAGCTGCAAGCAGAGGCCAGGGGCGGAGGGCAGTAACCACTGGGCCCGGGGACAGAACGGAGCCGAGGATCCTGACATCTGTCAGAAATGGCCGCAGCACACGGGACTGTGGCCCCCAGAATCCACAGGCCAAGCACAGGCTCCCAGGGCTAAGGGACCCCCCCTCCCAGCAGCGGCACACCGGGCAGAAGCAGGGTCAAGTGGCGTGTTGGGGGAGCTATGCGGGGACACCCCAGGGTGAGAGGTCAGCAGGGTAAGGAGTGGGGGCTAGTAATGCCCACGCAAAGCTGAACCCTGGACAGCTAGAAGGAGTTGTGGGGGCTGGAGCAATAGGGACCACAGGAAGGGTGCTTCCCTTCACTCAGCAGCTTGGATTCAATCCCCTGCATCCCGGATGGTTCTCAGAGCTCCAGCAAGAGGAATTCCCTGAGCACAGAGCCAGAAGTAGGCCCTGAGCACACTGGGTATGGGACCCCCCAAAAAAGACTTATTCAAATAGGTACCCTCCCCAAAGGGATGGGGTTTGCATGGGATTTCATAACGATCTAAAGACAACAGTGGAAATTTTGCCACTTCTAGAAGGATCTTTATTGGGGATGGAGGATACCCAGCAGTGCTCAGGGATGACTCCCGGCTCCGTGCTCAGGGATGACTCCCGGCTCCGTGCTCAGGGATGATTCCCGGCTCTGTGCTCAGGGATGACTCCCGGCTCTGTGCTCAGGGCTGACTCCCGGCTCTGTGCTCAGGGATGACTCCCGGCTCTGTGCTCAGGGCTGACTCCCGGCTCTGTGCTCAGGGATGACTCCCGGCTCTGTGCTCAGGGCTGACTCCCGGCTCTGTGCTCAGGGCTGACTCCCAGCTGTGCTCAGGGATGACTCCCGGCTCTGTGCTCAGGGCTGACTCCCGGCTCTGTGCTCAGGGCTGACTCCCGGCACTGTGCTCAGGGATGACTCCCGGCTCTGTGCTCAGGGATGACTCCCAGCTCTGTGCTCAGGGCTGACTCCCCAGCTGTGCTCAGGGATGACTCCCGGCTCTGTGCTCAGGGCTGACTCCCCGGCTCTGTGCTCAGGGCTGACTCCCAGCTCTGTGCTCAGGGATGACTCCCGGCTCTGTGCTCAGGGATGACTCCCGGCTCTGTGCTCAGGGATGACTCCCGGCTCTGTGCTCAGGGATGACTCCCGGCTCTGTGCTCAGGGATGACTCCCGGCTCTGTGCTCAGGGATGACTCCCGGCCCGTGCTCAGGGATGACTACCGGCTGTATTCAGGGATGATTCCCAGCTCTGTGCTCAGGGATGACTCCCAGCTCTGTGCTCAGGCATGACTCCCGGCTCTGTGCTCAGGGATGACTCCCAGCTCTGTGCTCAGGGATGACTCCCAGCTCTGTGCTCAGGCATGACTCCCGGCTCTGTGCTCAGGCATTACTCCCGGCAGGCTGGGAGGAATCATATGCGGTGCCAGGAACTGAACCCGAGTAGGCCACATACAAGGTGGGCGCCCACCCACTCTACTATTGCTTCAGCCCCTCTTCTAGAAGAAGCAATGACCTCTGACCTCTAGCACCCACCCTTACCAGGTGTCCTCAAGGGCTGTTTCTGACCATATGCAACGCATAAGGCACAAGGGCTGACTGAGCTCATGATCGCTGTGACCCTGAAGGGAAGAACAAACTAACTATCAGCCAGGGACAAGCTGGGGAACCCTGGTCATTCCCACCATGGGAGCTGGACAGACAGAAAGTTCTAGAAACGGGTGGTGGTGATGGCACAATGCCAGGAATGCATTTAGCACCCCTGGGCTGCAGGGGCTGAGAGAGGTTCTCAGATAAACCTTCCTTAGGAGGAATGACGGGACTTTGGGAGGGGGGCGTTTGGGGGTGCAGTGCTGAGGCAGCCCCAGTGTCACTGTCCCCTCCACTGGAGAGAGCCACAAGAAGTTTCAGCAGGGCTGTAAGATTCTCCCAGAAACAATCTCCCAACCCCCAAGGGGAGCCGGAGAGGCACTCTTCTTTGGGTCAAAATAGCTTAAACAGGGCCTGAGCAATAGCACAGCGGGGAGGGCATTTGCCTCACACAAGGCTGACCCTGTTCCATATGGTTCCTTAGCACAGCCAGGAGTAATTCCTGAGCATCACTGGGTGTGACCCAAAAAAGCTTAAACAGTGGGGTCCATCTGGGCTCACTGAACAGGCATGCCCAGGAATGGCCCAGTGCTTTCCAGGCACACACACCTGCCAGGCTAGGCACAGGAAGAGCACGGGGGGTGTGCCCGGGGCAGTCCTGGGCTCCAAGCTGTGGCTTCAGTCCTGGCAACAGAGCCGGGACAAAGATGCCAAAGGCCCCACTCCCAAAGCCATGCCCAAACCTTCCACTTCTGGGGCTCTGGCATTTCAGGGACCCGGGTCCCCCGGTCGGACAGCTTTGAGACACAGTCATCAGATCTGCCCAAGCTGGTGGCCAGCCCAGACCCCAAGCAGGAGCCCACAAAACTTCGCGGAACTTTCTCAGCGAGACTCCACTGCATGCTGGGGCCGGCCCTAGGAACCTAATGCAGGCAGAAATCCATTTACAGATTCATCCCTGCATTTAATTACACCTTCTCTCTGCTCCATCCCGGTGGGACAAGCTCAGGGAGTTACACTTGTGTGGGCTGATTGTATTCATGCTGAAAACCTTTTCCAATTTTTTTTCCAAGGTCTTCAAGTCCCAGCCCAGACCCCCCAGCACCCTCATCACTCAGCCTCCTGGTAACCTTGGTCCTAGACTCCTCCTGTTCCCCACCCCCGCCCCGAATCTCTTAGGGAGCAGGAGTTGGTTTTGTTCTGCTTTGTTGCCTTCCTTCCCACACTTTTGTTTGGGGCCACACCGGGCAGTGCTCAAGGATCACTCCTGGCAAAGTGCCTGGGGAACCAGTGGTGTCAGGGATGGAAGCCCAGCAGCCCCCATGCAAAGCAGAAACACTAGCCTCTGAGCTATCCGCCCCGACCATCCTTCCCACACAAAAAGGAAGGGAAATCTGTTGTGGTAAAACAATCCTAGAAAAGCAAAGCTCCAAGAGAGCTGTAAGCCTCTCCCCTCACCCACCAGTCTCGCTTCCCACCTACGTGCTTGCTCCCTGGGCATTCTAATGTCTCTAGTT
The DNA here is from genome assembly GCA_021461705.1 of Cryptotis parvus. NCBI lineage: Eukaryota > Metazoa > Chordata > Mammalia > Eulipotyphla > Soricidae > Cryptotis > Cryptotis parvus. The sequence goes on along the minus strand of JAJIBD010013582.1, from coordinate 14,902 downwards.
TATAGATGGGAATTTATTTTTCACACATGACATCACGCGAGCCGTATCAGCCTGCAACTTGAAAAGATTGTTTCCCAGCCCATTCTCATCTGGAAGTGAGCGCCATACTACTGTGGGTGTTTGGAGAATAAAATGCAGAGAGGAGCCTTGGGAAAATGTTTCTGAACAAAAGGGGGTTGGGGGGACACTGCGCGCCACAACGAGTCCCAGAGCCGTCTGATGGCTTCCCGAGGCTGGTCGGGGCCAGCAAGGAAGTTGCACGTTTCTCCAAAACACCCTCTCCTCGCTGTAGGACTGTAGTTCACTGTGGGGTGTGTTTGTGGGGAAGGGTCCTCTTCTGGGTTTGGTAGTTCTCAAGCAGAAAGATTGGGGGGGTCTGTCTCCTCCCAACCTAAAAACGCGAGTAAAGCCTAAAACGCGATTCAGAGCAGACGGAAGGGCTAACTTCACCCACTGGAGGGAAGCATCTCCGTGCCTCAGTTTCCCCGTTAAGGAAATAGTCTGATACTGCTCCAATCCCCATCCTGGGTGGTTCTGGCACCAGGGGAGAGAAGAGGAAGGAGACGTGTGATGAGTGCTTCGAGAGCTATTGCAGCCACGTGAGCCCTAATTATTATTAATTGCAGTGGGGGCTCGCTTCCCACAGGGCGTTTGGCAGCTGCACGGATGGACGCGCGCCTGCATTTTCTGGGGACTTTCGGGCGCGGGGCGGGGAGCAGCAGAGCTGTGGGTACTGGGGCGCCACCTGGCGCCGGCGGCGGGCCTACAGATGGGCCCCAGCACCGCGGGCGCTGGGACCCCGCTTCTGCTCAGAACCCACCTCGGTTCCAGTCCCTCCAAGTCCCTTCCAAGTCCCCGTCAAGGCGGGAGAACCGCGGCTAAGGCTCCTCCGCGACTTCATCCCAGGAGCCCCAACCGAGTCGCTCTCTTGGGGCTCGCGGGACGCCCGACGGGGAGAGGCGGAGGCCGCGGGCGCACGGAAACCTGCGCCCCGACACAAAGCCCGGGGCCGCGCAGGTGAGCGCGCGACGGCCACGTGAGCCGGTCACCGTCCTGGAGGAGCCCCCCGAACCCCGCAAGTAGCCGACGCAGGTCCAAGCCTCCTGCACCAAGGCGCATGCACCCAAGGGGCGACGGTGGAGAGCGCAAGTACAAGAGTGGGTGGGCGCGGCCAGAGACCCCCCGCGGTCCCGCCCGGTACCATCCGTTTCTTCGCCCTGCGCCCCCCTGCCCCCGGCCCCTCGGAGCCCCCCAGCTCTATCCTAGTCCTCAGCCCCCAGACCGCCACGGCCCATCATCCCCGATCCCACAGCCTCTCGCCTCCAGACCCCGACTGCCTGGCGCCCCCAGGCCCGGAGGCCCTCGCGCTCCCAGGCCCTTGTCCTCAGCCCCCCACCCCCACGCCTTTCCGTCCCGGACCTCGGACCCCGGGGCTCCAGCTCCAGGCGCCCCAGCGCCCGTGTGCCCGGCTCCCGGTTCTCTACCACCCGGGACCCTCAGATTCCGGTGCCCAGCCCGCCGCCCCCAGTCCCGGCCCCGACCGCCCGGCGCGCACAGGCCCCGCCGCCCCGCGCACTCACCGGCGGGCCCCGTAGCCGCTGCCCGGGGAGCCGGCGCCGGGCTCAGGGTAGCCGTGCTGCTGCAGCGACGCGGCCGGGAAAGGGTACAGGAAGCCGGTGGCCAGCGCCGACCCGCACAGGCAGCAGCACGCCCAGGGCAGCAGCAGCGCCAGCTTCATCTTGCGCGGCCGCCCGCGGGGACCCCGCGTCTGGGGCGGGAAGACGGCGCGCACGGGCGGCCGGACCGAACCCGCGGCCCCACCGCGAGCAGAGCGAGGAGCCGGCCTGGCGGCAGCTGCGAGGGTTTACAGGACGCCCACGCCTCTCCGGGGCCGCCTTTTCAAATTCGTTGAGGTGGGCTCTGCGCCGTCAAAGGGGGCGTGGGGCTGGCTCGTTAACCCTCCGCGCTCCGCGGCGCAGGCGGCGACAGGGACAGCGCGGCCTGAGGGTCCTCCGCGGCTCCCGGGTGTCCTCGGAGCGCTCGTGCACGCCCCCGGAAAGCTGGGTCCCCGGCGCTCACTTAAGGTCACCTTCGACCTCACAGGTCGCCCCACACTCTCCGGCTCGGACCCTGCCCTTTGCGCAAAGTGGAAACTGAGGCTCAGAAAACGATGGAGCTGCAAAAACTCAGTTTCTCTGTTCCAGGACTCTGGACCAAATTTAGGAAAGAAAGGGGTTTCTTTCCTAAAACCCCTCCACCTTTCACCCCAACGCCTACTTACCTGCTGGGAAAAACTGGAAGGGGCCAGGCGCTGCTTTGGGGTGAGAAGCCCAGGAATTCTAGACTCACCAGGTATCACGTGGGAAGGGACAGAGCTAAGCCCCTTTCCAGATCAAAGGCTGAGGTCCCCAGTTGCTCACTGAACCCCCACCCCTGGACTCAAGCTGGTCTTTTCCCAGGGGCAGGACCCAGCACAGGTGCTGTACCTGACACCCAGCTCAGGGCTGATCTCCAGATTGGGGTATTTTGGCTTCTCTCCCAGGACCATCCTGGAGCTGGTGGAAGTCTTAGGGCTGCTCTTCCCCAGCTGAGGTTGAGTGGGTGGGCGAGGCCAGAGACCCCCTGAGGTTGTCAGCCTCAGCTGGGGCAGAGCAGCCCTGCCACTTCCATGGCGAGAAAAGCTTCCAGGAACACAATTTGCAGCCGAATGTGGGGTGATTGGTGGGGGGGGTGACTGGACAAGGCAGGAGGGAGGTGTTGCAAAGGTGCAGGTGTGAGAGCAGAATCTGGCTGTGGACTGTGAGATTAGCTTGCTCTCTTCGCAGGTAAAGCGCTTTCCTTTCCCTGCTCTTCATTTGACAGCTCATGCAAAAGCGGCAGAACAGGAGCAGTGGGAAGGACGCTTGCCTTGCACGAGGCCAACGCAGTTTGATCCCTGACATCCCGTAGGATCCTCTGAGTAAGTGAACCACCAGGAGTAAGTCCTGAGAGCAGAGCCAGGAGTAACCACTGAGCGTTGCCGGCTGCAGCCCAGATCTCCCAAGAAAAAGGATAAACAGGAGCTTCCGTGCTCCATTCATTGCCTCGTCGGTCCAGGACTGTGTTGTCCTGGCCACGTTCCCCACTGCTCCCACCCTTCCCATCTGATCGCAAATGCAGTGGCCTGTTTTTTTATCAGCTCCTAGGATATCAGGCCATTTTCAGTGTCTCCCCATCTCTGCGCCCTTTTCGGTCCTGCTTTCTGATTGGTTACGCCCTACGTAAATGAGTTCTAGTTAAAGTAGCCAATTGACTGGCAGCACATATCCTATGCAAATGAAGTTTTGTAAATAACCAATCAGATCGTCTCCCCTCCGCTCTTCCTCCAGTTCTCAGACCTCCATACCCAGTTTGTGCCCCAGACTGCATGCCCACATGTACACTTATTCATTGGGACATACACTTCTGCGCCCTGAGTTCATATTCACCCACTCCAAACCCCCGCCCGCCCCGCCACCCTTAGCCACCAGTTCCCACGCACGCCGGAAAGCTTTGCTGGGTGCAAACTTGGGACTCAGGACAGACTCGCCAGGTAGAATAGATCGTCCCCAGCAGGAAATGTATCTTGGTCCCAAGACCTCTCCCTCCATCCCTCTCTCAAGACCTGAAAGATATGGAGAATTTAGGTTATCAGGGCATTTTCAGTGCCTCCCCAAAAAGAATCTGACCTCTGCCCCCTGGGCAGTTAGTCAACACCCAGCACTGATGAGGTCATACAGGAATTTATACACATCTGTCTTCCTATTCTCCCTTTATTCTCATGAGATCTTACAGGACAGAAAGTACTACGGGTAAGGCATTTGTCTAGCTCACAGCTGGCCTGGGTTCAATTTCTGGCAAAGTGGTCTCGCAGCTCTACCAGGTACGAGAACTGAGTCAGGAGTAAGCCCTGAGCACAAGAGGGTGTGGCCCAAAAGAAAGAAGAAAAGAACCGAGAAATCCATATTGCCCTAAATCGGCTTTCCACTGCAGGCATGTAAGGGACCAAGAGTTTCTGGTTTATCCGAGGGCTCCTTTTCCCAGGGTGATGGGCAGAGGGGGTGAGGAGAAGGAAGGGTAGCATCAGGACTGCTGGAGGGCTCTGGGTGAATCCCAGAACCCTTTGGCCATGAGTCTGAGCAAGGACATGCCTGTGCGGGGCACAGAAGCCGGGTCAAAGCAGGACCGTGGCTGGCACTACCTCAGTGCTAATGTTCTTGAGAGTAAAGTGTCAGAATGTGACCCTTCTCCTTTTTCTTTTTGGTTCCATGGAGGTGCTGGGGATGGCAGCCAGGGCACACATGTGCAAAGCAAGTGCTCGGTCCCGCCACTACAACCCCAGCCCCAAAATGGCCTTTTTTGCCTTGGGAAGTCCGTGATTAGTGTGGGTTTGGCTCTGTTTTAGGAGCACACCTTATGGCGAGGGCCCATTTCTCCCTATGCTCAGCGTTCGCTCCTTTTTTGGCACGAGGGGCCACACCAGCGCTGCTCAGGGTTTCCTCCTGGCTCTGTGTCTGGGATTGTTCCAGGGGACCCTATGGGGTGACAGGGATATAAATAGCTGCATGTAAGGTGTGGTGCCCCAAACCTCTCCTCTCTTTAGGGCCCAGCAATGTGGACCCATGTTCTGCAGACCAGAGTGAGGGGCCAGAGCAATAGCACAGCGGGAGGGTGTTGCCTTGCATGCAGCCATCCTGGCTTCCCCACCATCCCATATGGTCCCCAAACACCGCCAGGAGTAATTCCTGAGTGCAGAGCCAGGAGGGACCCCTGAGCATCTCTGGGTGAGACCCCCAAAAAAAGAAAAGGAAAATATGTCTAAATCTCAAGAAAGCAGCCACCTGGCACATGACCAGGAGCCCAGGCTTGCTCCTGGCTCCCCCACTAACTTCCTGGGGCTCCCTCTGCCCCTCCACAGTGCTCCGAGTACCCCATCTGTGAAAGAAAATGTGGGGTCCTCATCTCTGAAGACTCCAGTTCTGGCTCTTGGAACTCACTTTTTTTCCCTTCCCCACACTGTCACCTTGTTTCTGTGTTTGGTAGGGATGGCTGGAGCCATGAAAACTGGAAAAGGAGTCTATGATATCTCACCTGTGGCCCAACTCCAACAAAACCTGCTGCGTGACCTTGGGCAGTTTACTTAACCTCTCTGAGCTGCTTCATAACAACACTTAAGGCAGAATTTCCCCCAAAGAATCCAGTGGTTCCTTCGCATAAAGTGCTAGCTCCAGTGTACCTAATGCATTATAAGCTCGGTAAACCTAACTTGTTCTTACTATTTACAGGGATAAATTTATTATTATTGGTGAGGGATGAATTTGAACGACACCCACCCCTCTCAAATCCCAGAGTGGGGCAGACCAGTGGACCTGGGGCATGGGACAATCCCCAAGCCCCTTCTACTGTGGTCCACAACTTCAAATACGATGTTCTGGGGCCGGAGCGATAGCCCAGCGGGTAGGGCATTTTCCTTGCACTCGGCCATCCCATGCCAGCCCTGGTTCGATCCCCAGCATCCCATATGGTCCCCCGAGCACCGCCAGGAGTAATTCCTGAGTGCAGAGCCAGGAGAAACCCCTGAGCATTGCCGAGTGTGACCCAAAAAGAAAAAAGAAATACGATGTTCGGGCCAGAGAGCTACTGCAGGGGTAAGCGCCCATACTTAGTCAACCCAGGCTTGATCCCGGCACTCTAAAGACACCCCACCCACCCCCCCCCCTCAGCAAGGTCAGGGGTAACTTCTGACACAGAGCCAGGAGCAAGCCCTGAGCACCAGGGTGTATAAAGACAGACACAAATTCATGGTGAGTGGCGAGGAGGCCAGTTGCAAAGGCCCTGAAGAAAAGTGGGTGGAGCCGAGGGGAGGTCTAAGACCATCCACAGCTCAGCTACCCACTGCCCCATGCACACAATGGCGGGTCTCACGTGGATTCCCAGGAGCGCTGGGTCCATGCTACTGTTCCAGCTGGAGAAGAGAGCCAGAGGCCGTGGGTGAAGGCCCAGTGGGCCCGTTCGGCCTGTGCCAGGCTGTCTCTGCCGTCCTGGGCTCCTGGGACGCCCTCCCCCAATGAGACCCAGACAATAAGGGTCTGGGGTGAGGCGTCTGCATGGGCCTCTCTTTCCTCCCAGCCCTAGACCCGGCTTCTCTTAATCCCCACTTTTCAGACAGGGAGGGAGAGCAGGGATTTGCCTGCTCCTGGACTCAGCTCTGGAGTTCAAAGCGCCTTTAAAGGGGGATGTTTGCGCTGAGGAATCAGATTACTCAGTCAGCGGCAGACACAGCCCACCCCCACCATGACCCCTGTGTGTGGGAGTGTACGAACACACGCGCCCACCAGACACACCAGACAGACAAGTACACACAAGCACATGTGCATGCAGACATGTGCAAGCTCGTGTACACACATGCTTGCACACGCTGGTGCATGCACACACACCACACATGGGCACACACAGACACACATACACATGCACACATGAGCATACAGGCACATCCACATGTGCTCACACACATGCACACATATATACACACATGAGCATACGGGCACACACGCATGCGCTCACACGTACACACATATACATGCTCACACACACAGTCAGCTCCCCACAGCTGTTTCCAGGCCTGATAAGAAACCATCAGTCAACGCTGTCCCGGGCAGACGCATAGCAGATCTCTGCTTCTGCTGAAGTCAGCACAGAGCCACCGAGCAGAGAAGTAAATACTCGCCCAGCCGGAGCCAAGGTAAATATTGACCTAGTGGCCTGATAAATCCTCCGGTTAATCTAAAACAGAGATCACCCTCCCCCCTGTCCTAAAGGACACGGATTCTGTAGTTCCCCAATCCCACCCCCCAAGTTCTGGGAGAGCATGCTAGGTAGGAAGGGGCCGGTTCCAAACTCCTGCTCCCTGTTCTTCCGGATCCCGGGGCAGCCAAGAAAAGGGTGCAAGGGACCCAAAGTGGCCTTTGCACCCCAGCCAAGAGCTGCTCTGGCTTGCTCCAGGCTGTCTCCCTCTGACCAGGCTCAAATCTGACCAGCAGGAACCCGAGGATAGCACAGCAGGCAGGGCATTTGCCTTGCACGCAGCAGGCCCAGGTTTGATCCCCAGCATCCCAGATGGTCCCCTGAGCACTGCCAGGAGTAATTCCTGAGTGCAGAGCCATGAACAACCCCTGAGCATTGCCGAGTGTGACCCAAAACGTAAAAAAAAAAATATCTGCCCAGCACAGGAACTTATGGAAGGTGCCCGTACTGAGCTCGTCTTTACCTGAACACCCCCAAATCTTGCTGGTGTCGCTCTGAGCCGGAGATGTAGCCCAAATGGCTGAACTACAGTTTCGCGTGTTGAAGCTCCTGGGTTTTATCCCTGGAACTGCCTGGTTCTCCTGAGCACGGAGTCAGGAGTAACCCTCAAGCACTGACAGGTATGGCCTGAAAACAAACAGAAGAAAAAACTAATCAGGACCTAGAGCGATAGCACAGCAGGGAGGATGTTTGCCTTACACAAAACTAACTCAGGTTTATCAAGCGGCTGGGGAAGCTGGAACTCAGCTCCCCCCGGGCCCAGCTGACCATGGGGCCCCTGGAGGACAGATGGGTTTTGGGAGTGGGCCCATCACCTCTGGGGGGTCCCGGAAGCAGCCGGATGAGATTCGCCCACTACACTAGCCACCACTTTCGCTGTCCGGACGCTGGGATACTACCTCACGACCAGATTAACAGAGCAAAACCAGTTCGAGCCCAGGTCACACAGCCGCGCGGTCCATTAAAATAGTGGAAACAGTAATGTCCATTAACTCACTGCATTCCACGATGTGTAGGAAAGTTTGGCAGGAGGGAGAGATAGAGAGGAGAGAAAATGACATACAGAACCCGCCAAGTAGTTGAGGTGTGGGAGGGGGAGGGAGGTGGGGACATTGGTGATGGGAGATGGGTTTGGGTGGAGGGATGGGTGTTGGAACACTGTAGAACCAAAACTCTACATGAGCATCTTTCAATTGTATGTCTAAAAGTGGTGTAATAAAATTTGGGGGAATAAAAAAAAAAAAAAAATAAATAACATTAAAAAAATAACTCAGGTTTGATCCCCAGCATCCCATATGGTCCCCTGAGCACCGCCAGGAGCAATTCCTGAGAGCAGAGCCAGGAGTAACCCCTGAGCATGGCCTCCTGTGACCCATAAAAGAAAAGCGGTGGGGGAGTGTCTCGCAAGCTTCACCCCAGATGGTGGGTGGAGAGCTCAGACACAGACGCCTCCTGGTGCGGCCCCACAAGGATCCACTGAGCTCCCACCCCCTACACCCCCACCCCACAGCTGGCCGTCGGGGGCTCCTGCTGTGATCCAGCGGCCAACAACCACCCCTAAAATGGGCTTGAGCAGTGCCCCCTGTCCCCACCCCTGTCCCTCAGTAGCCTGAGCTCACCCAGCTGCCCGGGCCGCTCCACGTGCCCAGAGTGTCATGGAGGTTTCCTGAAGAGGAGAGCAGAAATGGGACCAAGGAGCAGCTGGGGGGGGGAGGGGGGGGGTGAGAGCTTGAAGCAGAGAATCCCTGAGGAATGGAGAGAGGCTTTGAGAGAGAGAGGAAGACGTTCAAGAAACCAGGAGCAGGGTGGGACCAGAGCGATAGTCCAACGGGGAGGGTGTTTGCCTTGCACACAGCCAACCCGGTTTAATCCCCAGCATCCCACCCTGAGCACCATCAGGAGTAATTCCTGAGTGGAGAGTCAGGAGTAACCCCTGAGCATTACTGTGTGTGACCCCCAAAAAAATAGGGGGGAAATGAAACTAGGAGCAGGGTAAGGGGACAGGAGAGACCCCCTGCTCTTCTGAAGGACTGGAAGGCGGGGAGGCAGGGGTGGGGTCCCACCCAGCTCCACACACCTCTCTGAGGCCCCCTAGTGTTTCATTTTCCCCCTCCACATCCTGCCAGTCGCTGAGGGGACTCAGGTTCACTCTGCTCTAGAGCGCTAACTGCCCAAGTCCTCCAGATCTCCGTACCCCCATTTCAAGGGCAAGAGCGACAGTACAGCGGAGAAGGAGTTTGCCTTGCACGCGAACTCAGGCCAACCTGGCTTCAGAGAGCAGACTGAATGCAGAGCCAGGAGAAACCCCTGAGCATTGCTGGGTGTGACCCAAAAAAGAAAAAAATAATTGCATACATACATACATACACACATTAAACCCGACTCGAGATCAGAAAGAAAGGACCCTCCCTGGGGAAGGCTCTTCCTTTGCACACAAGGGAACTTATGCACACAAGCTCACAACGGTACTGAGCTCGTCTTTACCTGAACACCCCCAAATCTTGCTGCGACTCAAGCTCCAGCACCTTACATTGTCCCCTGAGCACCACCAGGGGTGAGCCCTGAGCTCAGAGTCGGGAGTAAACCCGGAGTGGTTTCGAGCCATAGTCCAGTGGGACGGCATTTGCCTTGCATGCGGCCAATCCGATTCAACCCCCAGAGCGCAGAGCCCGCCTCCGCACAAACCTTTCTAAAGATGTGAGCCGGCACCTGAAGGGGTGGAGGCTGGGGCGGCTCCGTATCAGTTGAACTGGAGCTGGAGCAATAGCATAGCCTGGAGGACGTTTGCTCTCTCGCCACTAAATGGGTTCAGTCCCCGGCATCCCATAGGGTCCAACAAGCACCGGCAGGATAATTCCCTAGTGCAGAGTAAAGAGAAACCCCTGAGCATCGTGACTAAAACGCAAAAAGAACTGCAAAGTGTCCTCTGCGTTCAACCGCACTGGCAGTTCGCTGCTCGAAGCACTTTCGATCCTGGAAGGTAAGATAAGCCCTTTGAGGGGGGGCTATTCCTCCCTGTGTGGCCCTCCCCGCCCCACACTCACAGCTAAAGCCACAAAAGGCCTGTGGCGTCCCCTTTGATTGGAGAAATGGACCACTAGGGAGTGAAGGCTTTTTGCATGGGGCAGGAATCTTTACAGGCTAGAACAGAGAAATGCAACAAAGATTAAGATGACCATTTTTTTTAATTTTGTTTTGGGGGTATTTTTTTTTTTTAATTTTGGGTCACACCCAGTGATGCTCAGAGGTTACTCCTGGCTCTGCACTCAGGAATTACTCCCAGCGGTGCTTGAGGGACCATATGGGATGCCGGGATGGAACCCGCATCAGCTGTGTGCAAGGCAAACACCCTCCCTGCTGGGCTATCGCTCCGGCCCCAAGGATGAACATTTTAAAAGTCCTGCTGTTAAACTCAGGCAGTGGGGCTGAAGAGACAGCACAGTGGGGAGGCATTTGCCTTGCACACAGCCGACTCGGTTTGGTTCCCAGCACCCTATAAGGGTCGCCTGGGTCAGCCAGGGACGATCTCTGAGCACAGAGCCAGGAGCAAGCACTGAGCACTGCAGACTGTAGCCCAGGAATGAACAAGGAACACAATCAGGCAGCGGTTGTGAAAAGACACCCTGTTGGGTTCACCAGAACCTTGTGAGGGGAGGAAGGCAGGAAAATGGACACGTTTGGTTTCAAGTCGTTCTTGGAAGGGACTGTGGGACCGGGCAGGGCAGGCTGGTCCCAACGCAACCCCGGGGGGCCTGGCCGTGGGGTGCAGTGAGGCCCTCCCGGGGCTCCCCAGAGTCTGTCCTCAGCAGTGCGTAGGCAGCGTCGGCCACATCCTGCCTGAGTGACCCTCTCGCCAGTTTTCTTAATGCTCCCTCCCTCCTCCAGCAAGCATCAGACTATTCTAGAAGCGTCCAGAGCAATGCTGGACCCAGAGCCGGCCACAGCCCTCCAGGCCTCCTGCTAGGGTTCTGAGGGTGTGGAGCTGATGTCGCCTGAAGTGTCCAAAGAGAGGAACTTGGTGCAAGGGAAGCTCGCGCAGTGTCAAGGGGCTCAAACCGCCCTCCAGACCTAGCCGGGGGTCCTGCAGGTCTGAGAGTCAGCTGGGAGCTTGCACAGTTCTTGTCTGAAAATCAGATGAGGACTCCAGGGCTGAGTGTGGGCAGGGAGGCAAGAGGCCCAGGGTCTGTGTCACACACCGCATGGTCCCCTGAGCACCGCTGGGGTCTGTCCACACACTCTGAGCACTGCTGGGTGTGGCCCCACACACAAAGGAAAAGAAAGGAAAAGAAGCCCAGAGCGGTGGCACAGCAGCGAGGGCATCTGTTACCTTGCATGTGGCCAACTGGGTTTGATCCTGGCACCCCATATGGTCCCCTGAGCCCTGCCAGGAGTAGATGCTGAGAATTGCAGGGTGTTACCCCCAAAATAAAAGAACTAGGGGCCAGAGCGACAGTTCAGCAGGGAGGGTGTTTGCCTTGCACATAGCCGACCTGGGTTTGATCCCGACATCCCATATGATTCCCCAAGCACCACCAGGAGTAATTCGTGAGTGCAGAGCCAGGAGTAACCCCTGAGCATCACTGGGTGTGACCCAAATAAAGCAAAAAAAAAAAAGAATTAATGAGACTGGAGTGTTAATACAGTGGGTAGGGTGCTTGCCTTGCATGTGGTGGACCAGGGTTCAATCCCCAGCATTCCAGATGGTCTGCCAAGATCACCAGGAGTAACCCCCCTGAGCATCACCGGTGTGATCTAAAAACCTCAAAAAAATAATTTGAATAATAATAGAATTTTTAAAAAATAAGGAACTGAGCCTTTATCCAATCCAGTTCTGCATTTATGAGGAAGTTCTAAGATGTACAGAGGATAGAGGACCGAGTTTATCAGCACCATCAGGAAGCCGCCAGCCAAGTTTCGCCAGGGTCAAAGAGGGAATTCTTCTAGCTGAGCAGATGAGTACTGCGATGTGATCTGGGCTGGATTCTGGAACAGGACCAAGACTCTGCAGGGAAAATTGATAAAATCTGAATAAACGCTAATTAGAGAAGGATCTGTGTGCATTTTTTTTTTTTTTTTGGATCACACCCTGCGATACTCAGGGGTTACTCCTGACTCTGCACTCGGGAAATTACTCCTGGTGGTGCTCGGGGACCATATGGGATGCAGAGGACGGAACCTGCTCTACTGTCACTTCGGGCCCTCTGATTGGTCCTCTTATAAACCCTTATTTGCATACCCAGTCCGATTGGTTCCCCCATATTCCATCATTTGCATAAAGAAACATCTGCAGTCTTATTGGTCGGATGTAATCTAATGCCTTTTTGGTTTACACCCAGCGATGCTCAGGGGTTACTCTTGGCTCTGTAACTCAGGAATTACCCTGGCAGTGCTTGGGGACCATATGGGATGAAGGGTCTTGAACCCAGGTCTGCATAGAGCAAGGCAAACGTTCTCCCGCTGTGCTATGGCTCCAGGCCCCCATGTGCATTTCTTGGTTTGACAGGACCCTCCCGTGAGGGGGTTGTATCAGCCTCGTGGTCCGATGAACTAGTCAGTACAGGAGCAAAGGTGCTCGCCTTTGAGACCCTGACACCCTGCATGGTCCCTTGAGCACCGCCAGGGTCACTAATGAGCACAGAGCCAGGAAGAGCCCCAAGCCGAAGCCCTCATCAAAAGAAGTATATTAGCATCAGAGGACGCTGGATGAAAAAATATGGGAACTCTCTGTACCAGAGAACCAGCTTTGGAACCTTTCTGTGAGCCCACAATTACTTAAAAATAAAAAGCTTATGAGAGAGTGTAAGAATCTCTGAAAGACTTCAAATAACAGCCAAATGCAGTGGGTGGCCCTTGTTCCCGCCCTGGTTTGAGGCAGCGAATTGTGAGAACGTTTAGTTTATTTTCAGACCACACCAGCGGTGCTCAGAACTTACTCCTGGCTCCATGCTCAGGGATCACTCCGGGCTTGGGGAATTCTATGGGGTGCAACGGACTGAAGCCGGGTCAGCTGAACTCAGGTCAGCCATGTGCAAGATGAGCATGTTACCCACTATACAAATCTCCAGCCGTCAGACGCCTGTCAGACCATCAAGGCATGTACTGTAAGGAGAACTAGATAGTGGAGCGCGGTGGGGAAGGAGGGTTGGCTTTATTAGGTGTGACCAGGATGCAGCAGTTGTGGTTTTTCTTTTTTATTCCCTGTCTGTTCAACACATGTTTGCATGGATGAAATGACATGATGTCTGGGATTTGCTTTAAAATACTCCACACACACCCAGAGAGAGAGAGAGAGAGACAGACAGACAGACAGACAGACAGACAGACAGAGAGCGCTGGAGTCATAGGACAGCGGGTGAGCACTGTCTTGTACACAACTGACAGGGTTAAACCTCCAGCACCACGTATAGTGACCCGGCCCTGCCGGTGGTGATCCCTGAGCACAGAGCCAGGAGTCAGCCCTGAGCATGGCCTGTTATGACCCCCAAAACAAAAGGGTAATGTTTAAATAACAACACACACACACACACACACACACACACACACACACACACAGCACAGTTAGGAAGGGAGAAGTAGAGCGAATAGGATCCTTGCCTTTCACATCGGCGACTCTAGTTTGGTTCCCAGCTGCATAGACAGTTCCCTGAGCACTGCCAGGGGTGACCCCTGAGCGCCAGACTCAAACTAAGCTCTGAGCACCACCAGTTGTGACCCCAAAAACCAAACAATAAAAAATAAATAAAATAATTTTAAAAATTAATCCAACAAAATGCACCAGAGAGAGTCCAGGGATTAAGTGACTTGCCTCAACGTAACTGACCCAGTCTGATCACTGGGCACTGTATGGATCCCCAAGAAGAGAGTATTGACCCCTGAGCAACTCCATGTGCAGTCTAACGACTCCTCCCCAAATAATAAATAAAAACAAAGTAAAGGGGCCAGAGGGATAGCCCAGCGGGTAGGGCGTTGCCTTGCACGCAGCCGGCCCATGCCGGCCCAGGTTCGATCCCGGAATCCATATGGTCCCCTGAGCACCGCCAGGAGTAATTCCTGAGTGCAGAGCCAGGAGAAACCCCTGAGCATTGCCGGGTGTGACCCAAAAGCAAAAAAAAAAAAGTAAAAATTAATTAAAATAAGTAGTGGATAAAATTAATTAATAATAAAATATTGACCACTTGAGCACTTGACATCTTGTTATTTGTCGGTTTGCTGCAGCGGCGCCAGTAACATTTCCATTTGTCCCTATCACGTGCCAGTGTAGCCCAATGGCACCTGCTTGCTCCAGGAATACAAAGAGCCTCAAACCGTTCGTTCAGGTCTTGACGAAGAAGTCTGACCATCTTGTAGGTGGGCGGCCATGTGATCTTTTGACATCTTGTGGGATCCAGTTGGTAACGGCTCTAGTCCAGTGGTCGTCTCAAATCGCATTACATGTCCAGCCCATCTGATTTTCGATGCCTTGGCAAACGAGACACCGTCTCCTGACTCGATCTCCGATGGAGATCAAACTCCAGATTCCTTCTCTCACTTGAGTGAGGCGTGATATTCCAAGCATAGCTTTCTGTGCCCCTCATGGTGTTGCAGGTATGGCTGCACTGCCTGGCTGGCGTCAACAGGCGGCAGACAGGAGACAGGCTTGTCTACACCCAGGGCTCTGCCCCGTGGGCCTGGATGGTTGATAGTCTGACATAGAAAAAGACTGGACCTCCTGGGATGAACCCAGAGCCATGGAAGAGCCTGGAAAGCTACCCGTGGTGTATTCGATATGCCAAAAATAGTAACAATGGACCTCATTCCCAACGAATGGCGATGTTACTGGTGCCTGCTCAAGCAAATCGATGATCAACGGAAGATAAGGGATAAGTGATAAGCTCTTTCAATTCCTCTTTTGGGAGACCCTGTTAGGGTCGGAGTCGAAAGTTCTTAGGAATCACAAAGAAACCAGCCAGCAATGCAAAAAGGCAAGTGGAGTTTATTAAGCCAGCTAGCTGGGGTCAAGCTTTTAGGCATGCAGGCCAAGGCAAGACCCTGAGTAAGGGAAGCTTTAGATTATATAGGCATAATTTACGTCATAACCTGC
>JAJIBD010013581.1:0-34452 GCA_021461705.1 Cryptotis parvus | reverse complement strand
CCACACAACAATCTCAGGCAGCAGACACACCCCTGGGTTCAATCACTCACACTGGAGGGTTTCCCAAGCCCCGCTGCTCCCCCAGGCCCACTTCACCTTCTGCTGTTCAACATCAGCTCTGCCAGGCCAGGTTTGTGCGGTTTTGTTTTGGGGCCACACCCGCGGTGCTCTGGGATCAGTCCTAGTGAGGCTCAGAGGGACTGTGGGATGCCAGGGATCGAACCTGGCAAATGTTGTATCAACCCACTGCACTCTCTCTCCGGCCCCGCCTGCCAGGCACAAGAGAGGAGCCGGAGCTGCAGGCCTGCTGACCGGGCTCCCAAGGCCCCGGTTGTGCTCCACAATGCCTGGGCCCCATGCACCATCTCTCCGCTGCTGCTCCCGCAGCGCCTCGCGGATGGCTCAGGAGAGCAGACTCGCCAAACCTGGGAGCTCCCTACACTGAACTGGGGCTGGGAGCTGTTATAGGGAATTGATTCCTCCTTCCCTGTGGGGGCTAAAGTGCTTTGCTGCCTCCCTGAGCCTCAGTTTTCCCATCTGAGCAATGGGACAGTGGGGCTCGGGGCTCCCCTGGTACTCCCGGCACGGACAGGGAAAGTATGCTAGCGCATCCCACTCCACCTGACGTGGGGTGTCTGGGAGGGTCTTCCTCAGCTGGGACGCTAAGCCAGGCCTGGCTGGAGGGGTGTGCCTGGGAGGCAGGAGCACTCTGCCACCCCCTCCCCGCTCCAAAAGGCAGATATAGCCAGACACCGACACGCCCCTCTGGCTCCATGTGGCTCCTTCCCCAAGCCCAGGCTGGCCAACAGGGGCAGGGGCTGTGACTCTGTTTTGCCATTTAAGGCCTCTGAGTCCTGGTCCAGTGGCTCTTTCTGGCACCAGGCTACTGGCCTTCCCGCCTCAGAGCCTCAGCTAGTGCCCACCTGGGCCTTTCTCAGCCCCTGCTTGCGGTTCTGTCTCTTCCCAGCTGTGGGGAGCAGTGGGGGACCCCCAGCCCTGGCTTCCGCCCACCGCCCAATCCGGCCTCGGCATCGGAAACGTTGCAGACGGGATAAGAATAGCAAATCTTCATTTGCTTTACCGCCTCCCCGGGTCCCCGTCCACCCCCTGTGGGGCCTCATTGCCTCCACAAGGGGAGGGGGCTGCAGTCTCTGTCCCCCTGCCCAGCCCCTCCAGGAGCCCAGCCTGTCACACAGCTCCTGAGACCTCAGGGCAGGGGGTCTCTGGGGACCAACTGAGGCTCCCAGGGCTCCAGCTCTGACTCACCCTTAATGGGAGGGGGTAGAGGGGGTCCTCCCCTGACTCACTCTCCCTTCTGGGCACCTCGTGATGCTGCCCATTAGGAGCTGGCTGCCCATCTGATGGGGGAGCTGGGGTGGCAGGGCCCAGGAAAGAGGCGCAGGCCCAGTCCCTGCCCCAGGCGGCTCCAGGCACTGGGCCCGGCCTCAGCAGCACTGATTCATCTGCCATCAAGGGCCCCGGGGCCACCACTTTTGTAGCCCAGCAAGGCTATGTTAGGGGCTGGGCAGCCTCAGGAGGGAACGTCATTCAGCGCCTGGTGGGCCACGAGGTGTGGCTGGGTGGCCCTGCCTCTGGGAGACTAGGAGAGAAGGGGGTTGGTGGGCACCCGCCGGCCCCTCCAGTGAGGAGAGAAGGCAGTAAATGCACCCAGGAGAGGAAGCAGGAGCCGGGCTGGAGTGCGCCCAGAGATGGGCATAAGGTGGGGGCCTCCTTAGGGTAGGTGGCTCCCTCCATTCCTCTCCTCTCACCTTTTCCTCCCTGGGTGTGGGTGTGGCTTCTCAGGGACCCCCTGGGGTCCCACATGCTGAGCCAGAGTCCACTGGGCTTTGGGGAACTTAAGAGAGTATTGAAGCGCCTGGCTGTTAACAGTCACACACCCCAGAAAATGTACCCCAGGGCCAATGACCAGAACACGCCCAGAGCAGAAATGGGGAGCTGTGGGAGTCTGGGGGGAGGCAGGCGGGCAGACCCGCTTTCCGGCGTGGGGACCGCGGCTGGGCCCTCCGGTCCCTCCTCTGGGCCAAGGAACGTCCCACCCACTGCGTGCTAGTGCTGGTCCCGACTCTCACTCACCTGCGGATGCCGGCTCGAGCCCGGCCCACAGTGCCAAGGTCACGGCCAGGGCCAGGGCAGGCGCGGGCGGCGCGGACCGCGGGCCGCAGCGCATCGCGGCGGGCTGGGCAGCGGCGCGCGCACGGAGCTGAGCGCAGCGGAGCCTGGACGAGCCGAGCCTGGACGGCAAAAGGGCCGGCGGAGGGTGGATGCTGGCGCGGGCTGTGGCACCCGAGAGTCCCGCCGCCGAACTTAACTCGGGGGCGGGCAGGCGCCTGCCCGCGCGCTCTGGTTTCAGGCCGGGGCTCCCCATTCCCCACCCCCCGAACTTCTTAAAGGGGCCCTTCTGGGCTGCTCCAGCCCGGACCGGGTGCAGGGACCTTACACGGGGGCAGCCCCACCCTGGGCATTGAGGGTCAGGCCCTCGCGGAGCCGAGATCCGAAGAACCCTGACCCTAGGGACCCCGACCGAGGCCAGCACCTCCGTCTGTCCCTTCTGCCCTTCAAAGGGGTGGTGGGAGGGATCAGCCCCAGGACTGGCGCCCACCAGTGTTTGCCCAGAGGTCTGCATGACTGTGCCCAGCGTCCCCATAGGTCCCGCCCTGTGATCCACAGGGCCTCAGTTTCCCAGTCTGTAAAGGTGAAAAGACCAGGGTTTTCGGTTGGGGCAGGAGGAACGCTCCGCTCCATGGCGTCAGTTTGCCTCAGTCTAACACTGCCAGCAGGACGGTCACTCCTCACGGGCTTTTATTGCGGAAACTGTAGCTCAGAGCCCCCAGGTGGGGGCCAGCGCAGCGCTCCAGCCTCCAGCTCCACAGCCCGGAATCTCAGCGTCCCGGGATTGCGCTCGGAAATCTGGCCCTGGATTTAGCTCCTACCTAACAGCTTCAAGCTGGGGCCCTTCTCCGTCTGTCTTGGCTCTCTCCCAGACGACATCAGTCCGTCCCAAACAGGAGGAGAAAGGGTGATATTATTGCTGGGCTTCCAGCCGGAGACTCTGCCTGCCCTCTGCCTCGCCCCGCTGCAGCCAGGCCCGGCCTTGCTTGCTTGGTTTTGCCAGCAGGTAGAAGGGCACCCCGGGAATGCTTTCTCCGCTCCCATCAAAAGCTCTGTGCCACCTCCCTTCTCTCCCTTCTGCCCTTCAGAGCTTTGTGAGGGGCTGCACAGATAGGGTAGGGCACTCCGCCTTGCACTCAGCACACCCGGTTCTATCCTTGGTACCCCGTATGGTACCCTGAGCCTTGCCAGGAGTGATCCTGGAGCCCAGAGCCAGAGTAAGTCCTGAGCCCTGAGCTCTGCTGGGTGTGACCCAACGCACTGGTGAGAGGGATCTGCCTACCTGAGGGGGAAGGAGGAGGTGGTCCTGAGATTTCAGCCCCCCACTTCCCTTCCCACCAGCAACAGACGGCCTCCGCGCCACGTGGGGCTGTGGAGTCAGCTCTAGGGGTGAGGGCACATGCTCTGTCTGCAGGAGGTCTGGGTGCCACCCTTAGTGCCACACCATCCCCTGAGCACACAGACCTGGGAGTAGCCCTGAGCACCACTGGGTGTGGCCCCTCCTATGGGCACGCAGGAGCCCATTGTGCAGATGAAGAAACTGAGTTAAAGAGAAAGGGCACTGCAGCAACTCTAGCCTGGGGCATAGAGGTGAAACCTTTTGTATCTGGTGGTTCTTAGGGGACTCTGCAGGGATTGAACCAGGCCTCCTGGGTCAGCCCCCGCCCCAGTAAGGTCATTTTACAATTCTTATTTATTTGTTTATTTATTTAAATTTTTGCTTTTTGGGCCACACCTGGTGATGCTCAGGGGTTACTCCTGGCCCTGTGCTCAGGAATTACTCCTGGCAGTGCTTAGGGACCATATGGGATGCTGGGGATTGAATATGGATCGGCTGCTTGAAGATAAGTGCCTTACTGAGATACTATCACTCTGGCCTCTTTTTACTTTTATTTATTTATTTATTTATTTTTTTTATTATACCACTGTGAGTTCCAGATGCTCCGCTCACTCCCAACGAAATAAACATCTCTGAATGCAGCAATTATGTGTACCTCCCCAGCCCATGCCTATGGCAGGAAATTTTCATTTCTCTCTCTCTCTCTCTCTCTCTCTCTCTCTCTCCTTCTTTACACACTGTGGCTTGCAATACAAAACAGAGGTTATCATGTATATCCTTTTGCCTACTTTCAATGCTCAGTCTACGCTGGTATTATCATTTACAATAATTGTTAGTACACAGTTCCTTTCTCTATATTGCCTAACTTCTGACTCCCATACATTTGGGGTAGGTTCTACCCACTGACAAGACCTCCTGATTCACATTTTGTCTGGCCTTGGATATTGGTATCATGCTATTTTTTTAATATCCCGTAAATAAATGCTGTCATTCCATATCTGTCCTTTCCCCTCTGACTAATTTCACTCAGCATGATCCTCTCCATGTCCATCCATTAATAGGCAAATTTCATAACTTTGTTTTTTCCTAATAGAAGCGTAGTATTCCATTGTGTAGATGTACCACAGTTTCTTTATCCAGTCATCAGTTCTCGGGCACTCTGGTTGTTTCCAGATTCTGGCTATTGCGAATAATGCTGCTATGAGCATAAAAGTGCACTGGTGTTTCTGCTGTGTGTTTTTGGCTTCCCAGGGTATATTCCCAGGAGTGGTATGGCTGGGTCAAATAGGAGCTCAATTTCTAGTCTTTGGAGGAATGACCATATTGTTTTCCAAAAAGTCTGGACCAGTCGACATTCCCACCAACAATGGATGAGTGTCCCCTCTCTCCCCATATCCAGGCCAGCACTTGTTGTTGTTGCTCTTTTGGATTTGCGCCAGTCTCTGTGGTGTGAGATGGTATCTCATTATTGTTTTGATTTGCATCTCTCTGATGATTAATGATAATGAGCATTTTTCATATGTCTTTTTCTGGCCTCTTTTTATAATTTTAATTTTATTATTACTTCAAGGGCCTCTCCTGTTTAGGTGTTTGGGATGGGGGCCTGGGGGTCAGTCCTGGTGATACTCCAGGAAGTGTAGGCCTGGCAGCTCAGTAGTTCTTGGGGGCCACCTGGGCTGGAGGCGGTGGTGCTGGGGGCTGTGCAGTGCTGGGGAACCGCACACAGGGGCCTGTGCAGGCCAGACATGCGGTGCTCCCCATCTCTGGCACAGGCCCGACACCGCGCCCCTGTGAGGGATGTGTGTGGTCAAGTGTCCCAGCAGACCTGAGTGTAGTTCCCAGTTGTGCTTGTTCAGCCAACCCTGAGCAAGTCCTTCATCTCTGTGTGTAAAACTGGGTTTGGAAGGGAGCAGCGGGGAGGCCTCCTGCCTTGCTCGTGGCCAACCGGGATTCGATCCCATCCCCAGCATCCCCTTGTGTTCTCCCTGAGCACATCCAGGTGTGATTCCTGAGTGCAGAGCCAGGAGTAACCCCTGAGCGCCATGGGGTGTCGCTCCCAAATCAAAAAACCAAACCAACAGAAACAAAACTACCTAAGTAGACCAACCAAACAACCAAAAAACACCCCCAACACAAAAACAAGCAAACAGAACCCCTCCCCCAACACTTGTGTTTGTGGATTACACGTTTCAGGCCCCTGAGCGCTCCAGGCCTGGCATGGAGCACCCAAACCTCTTTCTCCCAGCTTTCCTGCAGATAGCTTTGACTGTCTCCTCCAGCAATGCAAAGTTCTGTTTTCTGAGGGCTGAACTTTCGCACACAGTAGGTGCTGCATAAATGCCTGGCTGAGCGGACTCAGAACTGGCTGCTGCTCTGGTATTTTAGCTCCAGGAGGCTCTCCCAAGGGGGCCAGGGGCAGCTGAGCCCTTGACCCTCCTCCACCCATCCGAGCTTTCCCTCCTGAGGCAAGGAGACACCTGGTCCTGGTTAAGTGCTAATTACTGGCCTAGTGTGGGGCCCAGGGTGTGGGAGGGAAAGAGCTTTCTTTTTTAGGAATGAAAAGGAAAGGAGGAGGAGGAGGAGGCTGCTGATTCATTTTTTATGAATCAACAGATCCTAGATACTTCCCACCAGTCCCGTCTGCGCACTCTCTCTGTCTCTCTGTCTCTGTCTGTCTCCCCTGTCTCTGTCTCTGTCTCTCCATCTCTGTCTCTCTGCCTCTGTCTTTCTGTCTCTCTGTCTCTGTCTCTCTGTCTCTGTCTCTTTGTCTTTCTGTCTCTGTCTCTCTGTCTCTGTCTCTCCGTCTCTGTCTCTGTCTCTATCTCTCTGTCTCTGTCTCTCCATCTCTGTCTCTCTGTCTCTGTCTCTCCATCTCTGTCTCTCTGTCTCTCCATCTCTGTCTTCCTGTCTCTGTCTCTCTGTCTCTCTGTCTCTGTCTCTCTGTCTCTCCATCTCTGTCTCCCTGTCTCTGTCTCTCTGTCTCTCTGTCTCCTGTCTCTCTGTCTCTGTCTCTCTGTCTCTGTCTCTCTGTCTCTGTCTCTGTCTCTCTGTCTCTGTCTCTCTGTCTCTGTCTCCCTGTCTCTGTCTCTCTGTCTCTGTCTCTCCGTCTCTGTCTCTCTGTCTCTGTCTCTCTGTCTCTGTCTCTGTCTCTCTGTCTCTCTGTCTGTCTTTGTCTCTGTCTCTCTGTCTCTGTCTCTCTGTCTCTGTCTCTCTGTCTCTTGTCTCTGTCTCTGTGTCTGTCTCTCTCTCCCCCACCTCCTTCAGCTTTCCCTCCTAGTCCCCACCCCCACACACACACCACAACCACTACTGGGAGTCCTGGTCTGTCTGGGAGCCCACAGACCACAGAGTTCTGGCCCAGAGTGGAGCCGGTGTAAGAGTCAGGACTCAGCGCACATACCCCCCCACCCCTCCCCCCGTCTTGTTGCTAGCCGGGCAGAGAAACACTGCAGAGAACTCATGGCAACGGGCCTTGCCGGGAGCTCTCTCCGTAAGCCACTCGCGCTGGGGCCTGCCTCCCTTCACGTTTTACAAAACATTCACCAGCTCTCTTGACAACCCCGGAAGTGTGTATTTTGGGGTGACCATGTCCCATTTCATTGATAAAGACAGTGAGGTTTTCAGTGATTGGGGCCCGTGGGCGTAAGA
The DNA here is from genome assembly GCA_021461705.1 of Cryptotis parvus. Classification (NCBI taxonomy): domain Eukaryota; kingdom Metazoa; phylum Chordata; class Mammalia; order Eulipotyphla; family Soricidae; genus Cryptotis; species Cryptotis parvus. Next base: position 27,335 of record JAJIBD010013581.1, on the reverse strand, counting down.
CTTGAACCCCGACCAGGGCTGAGGACTGTCCCTACAGGCAGTCAGCAAAATATTGGGGTCCTATGGGGGGGTGGAAAGTGGGCAGGGCACTTGTCTTACAGGCAGCTGACCCGGGTTCGATTCCTGTCATCTTATAAGGTCCCCGAACATCTCTAGAACTGATTCCTGAGTGCAGAGCTGGGAGCAACCCCTGAGCACAGCAAGGTGTGGTCCCGAAACTGGAAAGAAAGGAAGAAACAGAAGAGGAAGTTTGGGCCCTTTGACGCTTTGGAAGGGCTCGCCCTCTCTCTTGTGGCCTTTGGTGCGAGCCCCAGCTTCAGGGGCCCGCCAGGAGCCTGAAGCTGCGCTGAGCAAAGGCAGCCAGGCCTCCTGGCACTCTCCAGCCTGACCCGACCTTCTCTGGCTGCCTTCTGACCTTGCCACGATTCCCCTTGTGTGGCGTGGTCTTGGTCAGGCATCCTTGGGGACCATTCCTGATGGTCCTTGCCTCTCTGCCTCTTGTCTCCTTCCTCCAGGAAGTCCTCCGCCCTCCCTCTCACCCTCTCTACCTCCCCTGTGTGGTGCTCTGTGCCGTCCAGCAGGACCTCCAGGCCTCCAGCCCAGGTGCTCCCCAGCAAAACGGGATAGAACAGAGAAGGTTCTCCTGCTCAGAAGTGCAGGAGGGTCTGGGAAGCTACAATGGCCTCAGTTTCTCCAAAGATGTGTGGGGAACAAGGCGACAGGACACCGGCCACACACCCCGGCTGCAGGCTTGGCTCAGTCACTTTTCCTGCTAGTCACTTTTCCCCTCAATGCCCGCTCTGGCAGGGGCTGGGCCTCTGTCCTGCCCTTGGCCTGGGACCCAGATTGCTGCTGTGTTCTGCACCCTGGCTGCCTGCGCCCCACCCGGGAAGGCCCAGCCAATGCCAGCTGTGGGTAAGTGGTGGGTCCTCGTGCCCAGCAGGGCGGTGCCTGAACCGGCCTGAGCCCTCAGGGAACTGGCTTTGCTCCAAGGAGAACCCACTCGCCTCCCCCTGCAAGGAAGAAACCCCTGAGCTCGAACCCCTGGTTCTAGGACCCTGCCCCAGCCCCCAGATGCCTGTGGGATTTGCCCCTCTGCCTGGCTGAAGGCAGACCTGGGCTGCTTCCAGGCTGAATTACACAATTCAGGAGTGGCAGAACTATGTTTGCTGTCTTCAGGAGCCACTGTGGACACCAGGCTCGGGCCTCCGCCCAAGCCCTCCCAGAGAGACAGGGCTGGAGGGAGGTGGGGAGGCTCGGGGACCCTCTCAGAGCCTCTGTTCCGGGGCAGACGCTCTCTCCCACACCACATCCATGAAGGCTTGTGGCTTCACGGTCTGACCAGCTGGGCCCAGCTGACTCCCCTGGGACGTGCTATTTCTAAACATCGGATCCCGAGTTTAACCCTGGCAGCACTGCACTGCTGGGCTTCTGTGGCCTGCAGAGCACACCACGCGGACGGGGCGACAGTCCCCGCTGCGACTTGTGAAGGGGCTGGCACGGAGCATGCCCTTTGGGGACCCCTTTGGGGATGGGGTGGTGGTCCCCAGAGGAGGAGGAGGAGAGCTGCCTGCTGAGGGTGGAGGCCAGGCTTGCTGTGGGGCATTGGGAGCTGTGGCCGGAGCTGGTGCTGGGCAGGGCAGTGTGGGAAGAGTGTGGGGTGAAGCGCAGGGAGTGTGGCCCTGCCACGGCCGTTCTGTGCGGCTCAGAGTGTCCCCTGGTGGCACCCTCTGCCGGGTGTAGGGATGATGCCAGAGCGGACTTAGAGCCATAGCAGGACTAATGGGGAGACAGCTGAGGGCAGGAGGGTCCAGCCACGTGGGCTCAGAGGAGGATGCCCCCTCCCCAAGATCAAGTTGCTGGATGTCTTCCCTGCCTGGTCCCCTTGCTCTGAGCAGGTCCTGCCAGCCTCTAGGACAGCTGTCCTTCCTGGTCCCTCACGCCTGGGGCCACCACACCCCGCTCTGAATGTGCTGATGAACGCAGCTTTGCAGAGATGATGGAGTGTGACTTGGGGGCAGGGCGGGAGCACAGGCCTTGTGTGTGTGAGGCCCAGAGTTCCATTCCCAGCAAGGCCAGACTCACCTCCCCTAGGGTGACCTTGGTGGCCCCCATGGCACTGCCCACCAAAGGACCTGCAGTGTCTGCCTGGTTCTCGTGGGAGCTGAGTGCAGGGGGAGCAGCCAGGGGCCTGCACAGGGGCCCTGAGGTTTGGAGCCGGGCGGCCAGCACTCACCCCCAGTCATGGGGTGTGGCCTTGGTGGAAGTGCACCTACCGGCTCCAGGCCGACCCTAGTTGCTTTAATGACTTGGTTCCTATGTGTGTCCTCTCTGTTTGCCGAGCTGAGATTCAAGCCCAGGCCTCGTGGACAACGGGACGGCTTCCCTCCTATTGGCATAAGCTTGGCGGCACTCCTGAGGCCCTGTGCCAGGACCACCCACTGGACTCCCTCATTTTATCATTACTATCTTGTTTTGGGGGCCACACCTGCTGTGCTCAGGGCTTTCCCCTGGCTCTGCACTCAGGGATCACTCCTGGCAGGTCTCTGGGGACCATATGGAGTGCCATGATTGAACCCAGGTTGGCTGGGTACGAGGCACACGCCCTACCAGCTGGTTTCTTTGTCTCTGGCCTCACATTCTCTTCTAAATAACTGTCTATGTGCCATGATAAATGTTTTACTTTAGTTCTGTTTTTGGGCCATCCGGCAATGCTCAGGGGGTTACTCCTGGTTCTACACTGAGGGATCACTCCTGGCGGGGCTCAGAGAACCAGATGGGTGCCGGGATTGAACCTTACAAGACCCATGCAAAGCGTTTTATGCACTAACTCTACTTCTGGCCCCAAATGTTTGTTTTTTTTTTGGCATGCAGGGCTATTTGTTTTTGAGCCACAGATCTCGGATACAAACCTACGTGACTCTAGCCCTTAGCCAAAGCAGGCTTATCTGGGTCCGAGAATCCATGAATCCACTCATTCGTTCAACACACATTTCTTTAGCACCTACCATGGGCCAGACACCATGCTAGGGGCTGGGGATCCTGTCCTACCTGACAGGGCCCTGTCGGGGGTGCTCACAGGGGTCCCAGGGAGATATGGTTGCTGGTGCGTAGGGGAGGCAGGGGTGAGATATGTCAGGGTGAGCACTGGTGTCCACTTGTTGCTCGGGGCTGGGTCCTGGCCCCGTTCATGGAGATGAACAGTGTGGGAGCATTTGGGCTGGAGGTGCTGGGAGGAACCCGGGTCACCAAATGCTGAAGCTCCAGAGGTGGTCTGGCCTGGGGCCAAAGCTGTTTCTGTGTGGGAATTGGGGGGGGATATATAGATGACAGTATTGAAGCCACCAGGGAAGATTGGGCCACCTGCAGGAGGCGAGGGGCTGAAGTGAGAGAGAGACTGGCGGAGCTGGGACAGTCCTTGAATGAATGTGTGAGGCCCTGGGTTGGATCCCCAGTCCCCAGCACCAACTAATGCAGAGATCAAGGCTTTGGCAGGAGTGACAGTGCAGGGGTTAAGTTATTTGCTTACCTGTGGCTTATACAGTTCAAATCCCCAGCACCTCTTCTCACCCTGTCCACCCCCACACCCCACCTCCCCTCTGTAACACCAGGAAACACTCTTTTTTTTTTTTTTTTTTGAGTCACACCCGGCGATGCTCAGGGGTTACTCCTGGCTCTGCACTCAGGAATTACTCCTGGCGATGCTCGGGGACCATATGGGATGCTGGGGATCGAACCCAGGCTGGCACAGGCCGGCGTGCAAGGCAAACGCCCTACCCGCTGGGCTATCGCCCGCCCCAGGAAACACTCTTGAGCCTTGCTCAAGAACAAAAGAGAGGAAGGTTGACCTTTGACATTCCAACATTCCTTATTTGTGGGAGGGTATTGGGTCATACCTGATGACGCTCAGGGTTTACTCCCTGGCTGTGTTCAGGGGACCGTACACAGCACCAGACATTGAACCAGGTGCTAGTGTGCAAAGCAAGTACCTTCACTTCTGAGAGCGCCAAATCCTAACCACTAGGCTACCAGGGAAGGCTGCCTTCACTTCTGGTTCATGTCACTTTTTTGTTCTTTGGGCTGCATCCAGCAGTGCTTAGGGGTGACTCCGGCTGTCCTCAGGGATCCTGCAGTGCCTGGAGCACCACGGAAATGCTAGGGATTAGACTGGGCTTGGCCGTATGCAAGGTAAGTGCCCTGCCCGTCTGCACATACACTAACATTAAATAAAAGAACACTTGTTTTTGTTTTTCAACATCACTTTAGGCTTACTGAAAAGCAGCAAGATTATTACATCTATTTATACATGCTCATGTAGATTTCCCAAATGTTAATATTGTGCCGTATTTAAAATTCTCTCCATGTGTATGCACACATTTTTTCCTGAACTATTTGAGGGTAGGTGACAGACTGCTCCTTTATTTTTATTTATTATTTTTGGTTTTCAACCACACCCAGCTGTGCTCAGTCAGGGCTGACTTCTGGCACAGGCTCAGGGATAACTCCTAGTGGGGCCCCAGTGGACCACATGGGGTGCTGGGGATGGAGCCCAGGTCAGTCACATACAAGGCAAGGACCGCGCCCACTGTACTATTGCTCCAGCCCTACAATGCTCCTTTATTCTTAAACACTTTGGAGTTGTATTTTTTTTTCCCAAAGACTTTTTCCTTAATAGCCAGAATGAGACTTTTTTAGGTCAAAGTCAGGAAATTAGTATTGGATACCTTTAACTGGCCACAGACTTGTTTGACAATTCCTGAACGAGAGCAAATGGAGCGCCTGGCTCTGCTATTGCCTTTAGTTGTCCTATTTTTCTTTCTTTCTTTTTTTTAATAGTTTCAGTGGGAAACTCAGTTTTGAAGGGGTTTGAGGGACGGAACCCAGGGCCTGACGGTGCCAAGCAGGTGCTCTGGGGACGGGAACAGTGGCAAAGTTCCTGAGACACTGAGTTTGGTTCTAGGACCCCACCCCACCACACACACAGATACACACATATACCATATACGCACATACACACATATAAACACATACACACACTCACACACACATCTAGGCTCCACTTGGAACTGTGGCAGAGCCACAGTGAGCGAGGGGCTCGGGACACAGCCATCAAGTGTGTGCACCAGAGAGAATAGATGAGCTGCGCTCTGCGGCGTCCGTCCGGGCTACACTGGTGGTTTTGATTCCCTTACGGCCGTCTGTCTCTGAATTTTTTCTTTTTTGTGATGATTTTGGTTTTGGAACCACACCCAGTCATGCTCAGGGGTTACTCCTGGCTCTGTGCTCAGGAATCCTCACTAGCGATGCTTGAGGGATCTTATGGGATGCCGGGATTGAACCTGGGTGTGCAGTATGCGAGGCAAACACCCTCCCTGCTGTGCTATCGACCTAACCTTCTGTCTCTGAATCTTTTATTGGGCCACATTATAATTCGACGTCACTCCAGTCTATTGTCATTACCCACAAAAGTCTAGTTCTTAGCCACAACTGACCGTTTCCCGTTTAACCCCTGCCTCGTCTCTGGCACCCTGCTTCTGTTCTGGTGCAGGGATTTAGCTTACTGCTGCCCAGTCTTTTGAGTTTCTGTTGATCTTGGTCAGTTTCTCCGTGTCTCCCCTGGCTTGTATTTCACTGTCACATGGCCAGGTATGCGCCCTCAGAGTGAGTCGCAAATGTAGACTCCTAGGTCACTTCCTGCTCCTTACACTCAGTTACACTCCTTACACTCCTTACACCCTTACACTCAGTCTCAGCCACTTTGGCTGGAACTCTTGGGGGGGGCGTGGAGGGGGCTTTGGTGTCTCTGTCCCTTAGCGCAGCCTTGAGACCGCACAGTAGCTCCTGGTCATGGTCAAAGATGTGACCCTGAGTGACCTGGGTGAGGTGGCGTCTGCTGGGTTCTCCCTAAAACTGGTAGTTCCCCCCTCCTTTGCAGGCTTGGAAAGGTCAGTCTGGGGAAGAAGGCCAGTGGGAATGGCCACGGGAAGCAGAGAGGGAGGGAAACCGGAAAACCTCCTGGAGCCAGGCCAGGCTGTGAGTGCTTTGGCCACTGACAGGGCTGCAGAGGGACCAGCTATGGCTGAGGCTGGGCTTGAGAGGCCACGAGGGTGCGGGGCTGGGGGGCTGGGGGAACAGGGAGTGACTCCGCTGGGGAGGGAGCTGGAGACCTGGTAGAGACGCAGGCCCAGATGGAGGTTCCATCAGCATAGGGTGGAGGACGGGGCAGGGAAAATGGTTCTGTTTCTTTTTTTTTAATTTTTTGGGTCACACTCCTGGCTCTGAGCTCAGGGATTACTCCTGTGGGACTCAGGAGTATAAAGGGAGCCAGGATCAAACCTGGGTTGGCTGCCTGCAAGGCAAAGGCCCCACTCTCTGTGCTATTGCTTTGGTCCTGTTGTTGTTGTTGTTGTTGTTGTTATTATTATTATTATTATTATTATTATTATTATTATTATTAACTATAACTGCCGATTTTCATCTGTGAGTTTTCATCCATTCCTTGGCGGCATCAGAGGTGGAAGAGAACTTCTGATACTGTTGGGGGACCCCAGTGGCTCCCTGACACTACAGTCTCATCAGAGCTCCACCCAAGAGAAAAGCCAATCCTAAACCCTGCTCGTCCCACCCTACAGCAAAGCCTATTTCAAGCCCAGGTTTGCCTGATCCAGAGACTCAGATACTTGGGGCAGAGCTGCTACCGCTCTCCCTGTGCTCAGCTGATTATGAGGTATCTGGGAGGGAGGGCGGGTTCAACCCTGGCCTGACATCCCAGTAGAGCCTTTCAAGAAGCCAGAGGAACCCCCACACTATGAGGGCAGCCATTTTCAACATCTGGACTCCACAGCTCATCAGAGCTCCACCAAAGAGAAATGATCTCGCCCCAGTTCATCAGTAAATGCATGAACTGAGAGCCTACTACCAAGAGTATACCATCCACATGGCAGAGCCTGGCAAGCTACCTGTGTATTTGATATGCCAAAAACCAGAAACAATTATAGACCTCATTCCCATGACCTGAAGGAATGGTCTGAGGCTCTTTGTGTTCCTGGAGTGAGCAGATGCCCTTGGGCTACACTAGCACATGACAGAACATATGGAGATGCTACCGGTGCCCACTCAAGCAAATCAATGAACAATGGGAAGACAAGACAAGTGATTATTATTTTGCTTTGTTTGTTTTGTGGGACATCAAACCCAGGGTTTTGTGCCTTCACAGCAAGTGACGCACTTCAAACTACAGCCCAGGCCCCAGAGACAATTTTTTGCTTTTTGGGTCACACCTGGTGATGCTCAGGGGTTACTCCTGGCTCTTCGCTCAGGAATTGCTCCTGGCGGTGCTCAGGGGACCATATAGGATGCGGGGATCGAACCCGGGCCAGCCATGTGCAAAGCAAACACCCTACCCGCTGTGCTATCACTCCGGCCCCATCCAGAGAGACTTTTCAACAGATGCTGTCTCCTCCACAGAGCCTGGAGCAAGCCAGAGTACTACAGGGAGGGCAGGTGTCAGCTAAGCTCCAGAACCCGCAGACCAGGCAGGTGAAGGTCCTGACTCTGGCCCAGGCTGTCTCCTTCAGCTCAGGGACCCTCAGGGCTCAGCAGGACCACGACTGCTCCAGGAAAAGCTGAGGTTGGCAGCATGCCTGGGGCCTCTTGGTTTCTTACTGCAGGCAGGGGAAGGGTCTGTGGCTGCTGGGGCAGGGTCTTGGGTCCTGGGAAGGGCTATGGTCGGCCACGCCTTCTCTTCTTCTGCAGTGGGTCAGTCCCCCGAGCCTAGTTCAGTTCCCATTAGAGCAGAGATGGTGTGGCACTGTGGGTCTGCATCCTCACTCTGGTGGGTGACTTTGTTTTTAATATATTTTATTATACCACCATGAGATAAACAGTTACAAAAATGTTCATGTTTGGGTTTCGCCATACAGTGTTCCAGCACCCATCCCTCTACCAGTGCCCATTTCCCACCACCAATGTCCCCTGACTCCCCTCCCTCCCTTCCCTGGCCTGCCTCTAATGCAGGCTCTCTCTCTCTCTCTCTCTCTCTCTCTCTCTCTCTCTCTCTTCCTTCTCTTCCACATTGTGGATTGTAATACATATACTTAATGGTGTATCATGTGTGTCTTTTTGCCTGTATTTAATGCTAAGTTTTATGTGGTAATAGCACTTTCAACAATTATTGGCACACTGTTCCCTTATCTGTGGTGGGTGACTCTTTGGGCACAGCCTTATCCCTCTGGGCCTTCCCGTGTCCCTGGGGTGTGACGGACCCCCCCAGTCTGTCCCCAGGATGGACCCCCTCTTCCTTGGCTCAGCTGAACACTCCAGGCCCACCCCCTGCAGCGGAGTTTGAATCTATGTGCATGCAGAAAGTCGTCTGGGCTCATAAGCCTCAGGAATTCAGGGTACAGGATCTCCAGTATTTGCTTATCCTCCCCAGAGACAGTTCCGGGGTCTTCCTATCCTTCACCTAGGCCCTAGTCCCTCTTCTGCACCCCTATTCCCCGCTCCACCAGACCCATGCACTCCTGAACCCTGTAACCGCGGACCCCAGACCCCTGCACCGCTGCATGCAGGCGTGGTCCCAGGTCTCACATGCATGGTGTGAGCAGGCTTCTCCCTCAGAATGCTCTGAGCTCAGACAGTGCCGTGGCCTGAGAGTAGGGAGCAGCCGGCTGTGGCGTCACAGTGTTCTCCATCTAAGTGAGGAGCCAGTGAGGGGGCCAGGTGGACCCCTTTCCTCATGATCACCCCCTGCGCTCTGCCTTCCCCATCTCTAGGCGCCATCAGCCAGGAGTGCACTGCTGGCCCTCTCTGACCTCACCTCTCTCTTGATCCCCTGATCCTGGTCCCTGGGGACCCCAACTCCTGGCCTGGGTGGCCGGGGGCAGGGAGGCAGTCTTCTCCGTGTTCCACAGCTGAGCTCCTGCTGTAGAATTTTGACGGCGTCCCAGCAACGGGAAACAAACAGCAGCTCAGAGTCACATTCCGTCTGACGTCATCCCGCCTTGCTCTGGCCTGCCCGTGAGGCACCCCCGCACCCACGGCCTACCTCAGCTGCTCAGCCCTGGGACCCTCCTCCCTAGCCTCACGCAGACTCCAGAGTGTGAGAGGCTGGACAGGGGCAAGGTCCCCACTGCACGCGCCTCACTCAGGCCCCGCGCCTCACTGTTGGCTTTGGGCCCTGCAGGGCGGCTGCCCTGGGCTCGGCCCCAGCCATGAAGCCCCCTCAGTCTTTGGGCAGCCACTGGAGAAAGGGCAGCTGCCTGCAGGCGAGGAGGCAAAGCAGAAGCCTGTGATAATGGCCCTGATCAAAGGTGAGAAGCCCCTGCAGCGGCTTTGGGCCCATTCCTATTCTGAAGACCCCAAACTGCACAGGCCCTCACACTCCCCTCCATGCTTTCTAGAAGCCTCCAGACACGCACCTCTGTACTGGCTCTCTCTGGGAACTTGCAGAGCTTGGGGAAGTGGCAAGGCCTGTTTGGCAAAGGTCCAAGATTCAGGGGAGCCGTTAGCCCGAGCAGCTCACATCCCTTCCCACGGATCAACGTCTCCAATGAGACTCGTCTGGCCACACTGTGATGACGGGGCTGCTGGTGGCTGATGCTGGATTCTCACATCACCTGCTTCTGTGACTTGGGGTTCCGTGAGATCCCAAAGCCTCTATATTTCTCATCTGCGAGATGGGAGAGACGAGGGCCCTACCTGGTCAGGAGGCTCTGCTGGGCTGATCTACAGGATAGACTTAGCCGAGCACCAGCCGAGTGCCACTGGGCGAGACTCGAGCTTGCGCTCCTCAAGCCTCACCTCTGCATTGTGACTGGACATCGCCTTGGCTCCCTGCAAGCAGCCGGAGCAGGGATTGAGGCAGTGGGACCCTAGGGGATGGCACAGACCTCCACGCTCTCACTGGGGCCTACCCTGAGCTGAGATCCAGGATAAGGCCCCCCCACCCCCAGGTCCCGGACCTGCCAAGTACCTCCTGCCATCCTGCACCGGCCACACCAACCATGACGCCTCCATGTTCCAGGCTCCCGCCTTCTCCCTGCTGTCCAGGCATTCGAGAGGCGTGAGTGCTCCACTCTGCCCGGGGTGTGGGGTGATGACTGTTGGGCAGTTGGGGTGCAGGGGGCCCAGGGGCCCACCCTAAGCACAGGCTCTGATTCAGCTGTTCCCTGCAGGCGTCTCCTGGCTGGACCCCCCAGGGCGCGCTGAAGACAGTGTAGGGGGTCTCCTTCGTCCGTCCAGGCTGCCCTGGGGTCCCTGGCCACAGAGGTGTGTAGGCACACTGCATGTTAGGGATGCCAGAAGCTCCCCAGAAAGCAGAGAACAGGAGGCCTGTGTGGGGGGTTCCAGATCTACGGGGACTGTGAGCTGGCACACACCCTCCTCAGCTGGGACCGCCTCAATGCCACGACCCTCCGAAACTGACAGTTCTCACCCTGCCAGTACTTCTGAGCAAGCAGCCCCTCGGGTGGGGGTGGCTGGCGCTGTGCAATGCCCCTCAGAGCACGTTCTGGAGGACGGTAGGACACGCATTCAGAGTCCATTCCACAGGCAAGGAAACAGGGGGTCCTGAGACACTCGAAGCCAGAGGGGCCTAAGGGGAGCCCCTGTTCTCTTGTTGGGGTGGGGGGGTTTGGTCTGGAGGTGGGTCATGGGCAGTGGGGAGGCCTCTGAGGCTAACAGGCCTCTGTCTACCTGCAGGAGTCATGGACATCAGCAGCCCTGGCCCTTACTCCTTGGACCCCAAGCTAACCCGCTTTGGCATGTCCAACTGCCCACAGGTGCCCATGGTGGCCCGTATATCCAGTATTCGTAAGACAGGGGTCAGGGCTGGGGGGCTGGGCTGGGGGCAGGGCTCACCCGGTGTGGCTGCAGCCCCGTGGCCGTGCCAGCATGCTTGAGGAGGGGTGCTACCCTGGGGTGAGTCTCGGCTCTGTCCTGGGGACGAGGACAGAGTGTGGTTGGCCCAGGAGCCATCCGAGGACGCAAAGGTCTGTTGGCCCCATCATCCTGTGGGTCTAGGAGTCACGGCTTCACCCTCCCCTGACGCCCAGCTTCATCTGCCGCACTCAGGCCTGAACACCAACCCCGCGCCGGACCACTACCACGTGGAGAAGACGTTCCCTCCCGCTGAACGCAGGGTCCCCCAGTACTCCTTTGGCTACCGGTGCCCCTACAGAGTGGCCACCTCCAACCCGGCTCCCAACCAGTACCAGCTGCCACTCCTGCTGGGGCCCAACTGCCCGTCACCCCGGCAGCCCCTTGCCACAGCCTGAGCTCCCATAACAAGAACTGGTTCCACAAGGAGAACGTGGCCGGCGGCCCCGGCCAGCCAAGTACCTGCGGCCCCAGCCCTCTGTCTATCAGAACCGCAGCCCCAGTTACAGCATGGGCCGGCGCTTCTCTTATCCGACAGACCACACATCACGGCCCGGCCCGGGGCCCATGAGGTCCAGCAGGTGATCCAGCACAAGCCCCACATTCCTGCCTTCACCATGGGGGTCAAGCACTCTGTACACCTGACGCCCTGATTGTGGACATCCACGACGACTGAGCAGCTCCCGGCACCCCCCCCCAGAACTTACTTTTTATGCGCTGAGAGTCCGAGCCTTGGAGCCGACCTGGGGCCTCCCGCTGCATCCGGCCCCAGATCTCAGTAGATAAATATCTGCCATGTATGTATCCTTCAGGTGTGCAAATATTCAGGGCTGCTTCTCCGGGCCTTTGTCCCCCGGTGAGGCGCCGGCCAGAGGTGGGCCACCTTGCAAGGTGGTCTCTGTCCTGGCTCGTGGCGTGAGTTGCCCTGGGCCACACCAGAAAGCTGCATGCTGGTTGCTAAGGCCCCTGCTGCTGCTGCAGGAGAGGCCCCTCATGGGTCACAGGGAGACGCCAACCTCAAGCCTCAAGGACTGTGACTCCTCAAGGTGGGTCAATCCCCAAGAGACACAGAGGGTGGGGAGAAGCAGGCAGGGGGACCCAAGAAAACTGGGATGGAGGAAAGGCTTGCGGTGGGTGGAACAGGTCGGGGAGGCCCAGGGGACAGCTGACTGGGCTGCAGGAAGCTGGCCCAGGCAGGGGTGAGTAAAGGTAGACAAGTCAGGCTTTGTCCTTTGTGTAATTGGGCTGGTGTAGACGCAGCCCTTTCGGAGGATTCTTTGGGCAGCAAGAGGTATTCAGATGGTCTGGGCAGAGCCTGGAGGCTGCAGTTGGCCTCAGAGGAGGACGAGAGGGCACCCAGGCTGGCTCTTTGGAGAGCTGCTGGTTCATGGGCTCAGGTGGCCACAGCTCAGCAGGGTGGTGCTGGTTGGAGGAGCAGCCACTCGCTGGCCAGTAGGGGGCAGTGCTGCTTCGCTCACAGCCCCAGACGGGTGCCCACTTACTGGTTCCCACCACTCGGGCTGCTTTTGGGCAGAGGGGCTAGTGCCGTAGAAGGCCTGTTGGAAAGGGGCTGGGCTGGTGTTTGGCTGCATTTGACTTTCCTTGGCACCCAAATGCCTCATTCTGGTGCCTCCTTGTTTCCCAGAACCAGCTTTCCTGGTCCAGGGCATGCACATGCACACGTGTGTATGAGAACATGAGTGTGTGCATGCATGCACATGTATGTGTGCATGTGTGTAAATGTACGTGCTACTGTGCAGTGTGTGTGTGTGTGTGTGTGTTGCAGGGAGGGTTTCCAAACGTGCTCTGCAGCTTGAGGTTGTTAGTGGGAGGGAGACAGGGCCCATGAGGAGGAGCAGCCAACTCCCCAGCCCCATCACTCAGGCCGAGCTCAGCCCAGTGGGCAGCGCACCCAAGTCCCATGGCTCATTTGGACAATAGGCACTTTCTCACTGAAAATGAAAAAAAAAGAAAAGAAAGAAAAAAATTGAATACAAGAAGGCTAGTTAGGACAGAGACTCACAGACATGGGCAGAGCTGCTACTGGCTCTCCCTGTGCCCATGAGGTGCCCGGGAGGGATGGCAGGTTCTAGCCCTGGCCCGCCACCCCAGCAGAGCCTCATAACAAGCCAGATGACCCCCACTCCATGAGGGGCCTCCATTTTCCACATCCGGACTTCCCCCTCATCAGAACTCCACCCAGCAGACCAGCCTATCACAGTCCGGCAAGCGGCCGCGTGGTTCATCAATAAATGCTGGACTTAGAGATGACTATAAGAGTATGCTACCTGCACGGCAGAGCCTGGCAAGCTACCCGTGTCGTATTTGATATGCCAAATACCAGTAACAATTATAGACCTCATTCCCATGACCTGATGGAATGGTTTGAGGCTCTTTGTGTTCCTGGAGCAAGCAGGTGCCCTTGGGCTCTACTTGCATGAGACAGGTCATATGGAGATGTTACTGGTGCCCGCTTGAGCAAATCGATGATGAACGGGAAGACAGTGATAGTGATAGACAGTGATAGTTAGGAAGAGCAGGGCCACCTGTGGGAGATTAAAACAGAGCCCCCCCCCCCCCATAACACCCCGTGTTTACAAAGGGATTTGCAGAAGATCGAGGTGGAGCCGCGCTTGACTCTGGGCCTTAGGTTCCTCCCCTCAGAGAAGTCACTTCACTCTAGGTCCAGGGAATTGTGTTCCTGTCCCTGCACCGATCCTCAGCCAGGCTGGCCCGGGCAGGTGCTCACGAGAGGGGGATGGGGGACACACTGCAGAAAGGTGTCATGTACTGACAGCGCCGTTTATCATGGTGGCTGCAGAAACCAGCGGTGCTCGCTGCTCTCACCACTGGGGGAGGGGGAGAGAGAGAGAGGGAGGGAGGGAGGGAGGGGAAAGTGAGTGAGGGAGTGAGAGTGAACGCCGAGAGAGAACAGGGCCTCCCCAAAGCTGGAGGGAGCCCCATACAGCATTAGCATGGAAGCATGAGCCGCACACATCTCAAGAGGTGAGATGCGGGTGACACGTGGGCTCTGCCACATGGGCACAAGCAGCACACGGGCTCGGACAGTGTATGAGCCCTGGGCTGGTCTTTGAGGGCTTCCGACTGCTTGAGGCTCAGCCTAATGCCCTCCTTGGGGAAATGAGAAAACTGAGGCTCAAGGTCTGGGAAGTCTGTGTGTGTGTGTGTGTGTGTGTGTGTGTGTGTGTGTCTTTTGGGGTCACACTGGGAGGTGCTCAGGGATGACTCCTGGCTCTGCACTCAGGGATCATTCCTGGTGGGGCAGTTGGGGTGCTGAGGATTGAACGTGGGGCGGCCACGCACGGCAGTGCCTTACCCACTGTGCTTTCTCTTCGCCCCGGGAGATCGCTTTGGCCACACACACTCATGGCCTGTGTCTCGAGACAGGTCAGGCTCGGCTCGTGACCGCCTCAGGGCTCTCATTTCTTTCCAGAGTTGGGGATTCATTTAGGGTGAGGGTCTTGGGTTAGGTCAGGACTGAAGCAGGGCTCTGGCCTCCGCTTCTCAGCCAGGGACAGACCCTTGGCCTGGCCCCAGCTACTCCTGGTCATGGGCAGGACCTGGAAGTTGGCCTGAGAGAGAACACTTGGGTGGGTTTGTGTTTCCCAGGGGAGAAGAGGGTGGGGATCAGAGTGAACCTTGAGGGAATTCGAATTTGGAAGGAATTTGGAAAGAGAGACACAGATGAGATGGGGTGCGCCTTTAGGGAGCTGAGTGGGGTGTCCTTGGTCCCTTTCCCTGAAAAGCCACAGGACTGGTTACCTTCGGACCTGCCTTTGGCAGAGGCGTCCGGCTCTCGGCCTCACACTCCTTGCCCCCCACTCCTGCCGTCCGATTTCTCGGGCCTCAAACCTGCTCCTCAGGTCCTTCAGCTGCTGGAGCCCATCGTAGGGTCACACCCATTCATTCAGCAAGCGCTGGCTGAGCTGAGCCTTGCCAGGAGCCTGCTGCGCCCGGGGCTCTGAGTGCCCTATCGAGACCCTGCCCTCCGGTTCTGCCTGCGGACGAGCTGCCCTGGAGGGTAGAGGGGGCGCAGCGCCAGGGCAGGGCGGCCATGCAGCCGCCCCTTCTCTGCAGGCGGTGGGCCAGGCCTGGCTCATGGTGCCTCTCCAGCTCTGTGAAGTTAGATGTGTCACTCAGACCCTGGCCCAGGGATGGTCGGGCCTCGCTGATGCTGCTGGAGACACTTTAGGTGTCCACTGTCACTCTGACCCCCTGCAGGGACAGACTCCACAGGGCCCCGCACCTGTGGCTGCCTTCCCTCTGCTGGCACACAAACATCACATCACACACTTCACCCATATGTGCACACTTGGACTTATGCGCACACACTTATGCAATACACATGACACATATGACATGTACACACCCAGGCACAAACATACTTACACACATGCACATTTGTGCTCACAGTCCTCTTATCCATACACACGTACACCACCACACACACACACACACACACACACACACACACACACCCACACCTGCAGCCCCCCGCCTCTGCCCGCCTCCCTGTGCCTGTGTCCCCTCTGAGCTGGGAGACCTGGAGACGCAGCTGCAGGGCTGAGGCCTGACGGGGCGTCTCAGGAAGGAGTGGGGGTCACTCCCTCGGTTGCCCTTCACTGGCTCAGCCTCCAGCCTGGGACCCCTATTGATGGCACTTCCGGTGCCTGCTGTCTGCACTCGCGCTGTGGCCCCCACACAGGCCGCTGTCCCTCCCCGCATTTCTGTGGGGCCAGGGGGTGCGCTCGAAGGCTTGGGTTCCCTGCGGGTCGGAACCGGCCTGGCCAGGCTCACGGGAACAGTGCTCCCTCCCCTCCTGCCTCCCTCATCCCTCTGGGCTCACGGGAACAGTGCTCCCTCCCCTCCTGCCCCCTCATCCCTCTGGGCTCACGGGAACAGTGCTCCCTCCCTCCTGCCCCCTCATCCCTCTGGGCTCACGGGAACAGTGCTCCCTCCTCCCTCCTGCCCCCTCATCCCTCTGGGCTCACGGGAACAGTGCTCCCTCCCTCCTGCCCCCTTCATTCCTTTTCCGCTCTCTCCCTGCGAATCCCCGTCTTGTTTATTCTCTAGAATAAAGATCGACATTTTCAATTACAGCCCCCGCGCCCCCCATAACAGCACAATCTGGGAGGCTCTGACAAGAGGAATATTGTGTGTGCGCCCCAAGGGCCTGGGGTGGGGTCCTCTGGTCCTTTTGTTGCTTCTCCTCTGCAGATTTCATTTTTTCCTGGGAGAGTGGAGGCACATTTCCCTTCAGGGGAGGAAGAGAGACAAAGAAAGAAATAAAACACTGTCAGTGCTGTCTTGTAAACACAGCATGTAGTGCAGCGCAGGGCGCTCAGCGGGAGAGGGGCCCAAAGAGGCGGGGACAGAGCCGTGCTGGGTTGGGTGCGGGCCTGAGCTGGGTGTGGGTTCCAGGTGGGGCTGCCGGAAGGGGCTGAGAGAGGAGCTCTGCACCAAGAGCCAAGGCAGGCAGGCACCAGGCCCAGCCACCAACACGCACAGGCACGTGTCTCTCAGCAGGAAAACCAGAAACGGAACAGTGGCTTCCTTCTACAAGCGTGATCAGAGAGGGTGGGCGACTTGCCCAGGGATGCACAGCAAGGAGTCCAGTCAGTCCGTGTCATTGACCTCCAGTCCTCCTTTCTCCAAGTCTCTGCTGTGGGGAAGGCAGGTGGGATCCGAGGCTCAGCCTTTCCTGGGGTCTGAACTTGACTGAGACCTTTCCGCCACGGCCTCACCTTCTCCATTGCCATGAAAAGCGGGAGAGAACTGATTGCTCTGCAGGGCTGTGGGGAGGATCACATGTTAGCGTGCGGGTGGTCATCCAACCGGGGCTCCCCGAGAGCCCACCGAGGTTGCAGGCGGGTAGAGACCACCCAGTGCTGGGGGTGGAACGCAGCAGCAGCTGGCTGCAGCCTCACAGCTGTTAGGAGGCGGAAACCCCGGACTACTCTCCTCTGCCACCTAGTGACATGTTGAGGTACTGCGGGAGCATCGAAGGCCTCACTTGATCCTCTGGTGGGGGCAGGGGGACGTTCCGCAGATGCCCAGATTGCAGAGGGACATACCGCCAGGTTGTCAGGACAAAAGCTTTCTAGGATGGGCCTACCCTTCAGGAAAGGGTGCTCTCATTCAGTGCTGTGGCCACCGGACGCCTCTGAGCCACAGAGGATTGTGCCATGATCTTCTGCTTGAAGCCATCACCTCTTCCAGAGAGCCCACCAGGGATTCCTCCAGAAATAAGTGATCTCACTTCTGCCCTGCAGCCCTTCTTAGAGGTGGGGGAAAATCAGGCTGGGTGGTCCTGGAGACAGAGGGTGATGAAGGACCACCGTTTCCACCTTGGCACCACAGGAGCCCAACGGTGGCCTGGAGCTTTGGACGAATTCTATCTCATGAACCCGACAAAGAAGGCTAGGCTCAGTTCTGAGCAGTTGCTGCAGATGACTGCTTGTGGCTTCAGACATAGGGAGTGAGGGTGCAAGCCCAGGTCGTCCCATCCTCAGGAGAGGGGTCTGAGGTGGTGAGGAGTGAAGCGTCATGGCTGTTAGGAGGTCTCTGGGCCAGGGCTTGTGCGCTGGGCTTTCAGCACACACTTTGGATAAGGCCCATCTCTCTGAACCTCTAGTTCTGGGGACGGGGCTTGCGTGCATGCCTGGAGGCACCTAGGGACGCCTTTCATTTGGCACTGTCCAGTCTGGGGTCCGGCTAGGTCTGTTCTGAAGAGAAGGGGTGAGCGAAGGGCAGGTGTGGGAGGTCAGAGCTCTGGGGCAGGCCCCCAGGGGCCACCTCCAGCTGGGTGCCAGTGTGGGGTGCTGGGGGTGCGGATGAAGGACTCAGGTAAAGGCTGATGAGGGCCGGGAGCCTTTCTTTGCCTGTTTCCACAGAGGGGAGTTTGTCTGGGCAGGAAACGGCCTCATTCATCAGAGGCAATGGGGGGCTGACGCGCGGCCACTCCCCGCTGGCATAAATCCTCCTCCAGGTCAGACTGTGATTCACAGCGGCCTGTTACAGAGGGAGGCGGGGCTGGAGGACAGGCTGCTCCCTAGCGCAGTACAGGTGAGTGGGACGGGCTCCAGCTGCGGGCCCACACCGTCCCCTCAGGCTGCATGCCACCAACCTCAGCCCAGTTTGAGCCCCCCGGGTCCCAGTGAACAGGGCAGTGCCTAGGTCCAGGCTTCTGTGGTCTGAAGCCTCCCTGGGCCCCATATGTGGACACCTTCCACTATCCATGTCCGTCTGTGGTTGTCCACTCCAGGAGGGTGGGAGCCCCCTGGCCACTTAGGGAGGGGGGATTGTCTGAGGCCTGTGGCCCCAGGGTGGTTGTCATTGGTCATTATTATCAGAAAACTTGTCATCAGATTAGAGTCTATGCTGATCTATTCAGCCTTTTTTTTGTGTGGTGGGGGCACTCCCAGCAGTGTTTGGGGCTTACTCCTGGCTCTGTGCGCAGGGATAAGTCCTCAGGGGCTCGGTACTATATGGGTGCCAGGGAGGGAGCCAGGATTAGTCACATGTAAGGCAAAGGTTGTTTGCCTATTAACTCTGTTTAACCCCATCATTTTTTATCATCACTTGTATCACTTGTATCACTTCTCTTCCCATTCATCGATTTGCTCGAAAGCAGGCACCAAGTAACATCCCCATACGTCCTGTTGCATGCTAGTGTAGCCCAAGGGCATCTGCTTCCTCCAGGAACACAAAGAGCCTCAAACCATTCCTTCGGGTCATAAGAATGAGGTCTATAATTGATACTGGTTTTTTGGCATATTAGATATGACACGGGTAGCTTGCCAGGCTCTGTCGATTTTTATCATCATTATTATATTACTATTGCTTTGGGGGCACATCTGGAGGTGCTCAGGGATATTCTCAGTCAGGTACTCAGAGATTGCTCCTAGCAGTGCTTAGGGGACCATGTGGTGCCAGGGATGGAACCTAGGGGTCCATCATGCAAAGCATATGCTCTGACCATTGAACCATCTCTCTGGCCCGAAGAGCACAACTTCTTTATCCATTCCTCTGTCACTGAGTATTTTGGTTTCAACCTTCACTGTTGTAGATAGAGCAGATACATGTGCATCTTTTCAAATAAGTGGTTGTGAGCTCTTGGCAAAGATGCCAAAGAGTGAATCACTGGTGGTTTTATTTTGAATGTTTGAAAAGTCCCCACATGGTGACATTACCACCAGCAGTGATGAGATTTCTTTTTCTCCACACTCTACCCCCTGCCCCACCTTTTTGTTTGTGTTTATTTGGGGGGCCACTGCAGGTGATGCTCAGGAGTCACTCCCAGCTCAGTGCTTGAGGGTCGCTTCTGGCAGTGCTGAGAACTAAACCTGGGTCTCTAGTATGCAAAGCGTGTGTTGACCTATCTCTCTGGCCCTGCAAGAGGACTTTCTGATATAGGCCACTCTCATATGTACACTAAGGGAAAAACTCTTTTCCTTTGAGGAAAAACTCCTTGATCTTGCAGCCAAAGTTCTCAAGGCCCAGAGAGGTATAGGAACCTGCCCGAGGTAACACAGCATTGAGATTCTTGGCTCATCCAGCTGACTCCCAACCTCCTCTTCACTTCTAGAATCCTATCACAGATCATGGAGAGACGGTCAGGCCGTGGAGGCTGCTCTCCCCCAGCAGCATCTATGGCCATGCAGAGGCCTGCAGGAGTCCAGGCCCAGCACAGACTGTAGGTTGTAAGCTGGACTTCCTGGCAGGCAGGGGTGAGGGGCCTCTGGGTGGCCCTTGGGTGGCTCCCCTGACTACCTGCCGCTGTCGCTGTCTCCCAGAGTGCCCTGGGCCCCTGCGGGGTGGTGCAAAGGTGGCAGGGAGGTGAGAGGGAGCTGGTGTAGGGCGCCAATTAGCAGCACCACCTCCCCGGCAGGCGAAGGGAAGGTGGCCTCGTTAGCGACTCCCTCCCCGGCACCCTCTGCTTCCCCATCTTCAGGCTCCGCTAGCAGCACTGCCACCTCCACTCGGCATCACCCCAGGGCCCGCCTGTGCTCGGGTTAGGGGCCAAGCTGCCAAGGCCGGGAAGGAGCCAACTGCGCCAGGCTGGCAGGCCCACCGGCAGCTGGGGCACGCACTCAGACATGGACTCTCAAACGCGCACAGCTGACCCTGGTGGCCCTGTGGAGAGAGGCACCGGGCAGGAGTCTGGGCTGAAGGCCGTCCAAACTCCATGCAGGTTCCTCTGTGTCGAGGTTGCCGGCGACCGGAAGGAATGTGCCCGTGCACGCTACAGCCACGCAGGCTCGCAGGGACCCGCTGGGGCCGCACAGATTGACCTGTGCTGGCTTCCGGATGCAGACGCTCGCCCTCGTGCTGAGGACCGAGCTCCCAGCGGACTCCGGGGACTGGAGGCGCATGCAGGCCCCGCCCGCCCTTGAGAGGAGCCGCACACACGCTCTGTCCGGCCAGTAGGTCCGGCCCTGGGAGGCCAAGCCTGCTTGTGCGTGGTCTCGCTGCAGCCCCTACTGCACGCAGGACGTGTTTGCACCCCCTCAGTGATCCACGCCCCTGTCACAGGCCAGAGAAGGGGGGGTGGGGCTTGGGGGACAGGAGCTGGGATGAGACTCACTCAGTGTCACTCACACAGTGACTTTTTTTGGGTCACACCCGGCGATGCTCAGGGGTTACTCCTGGCTCTGCACTCAGGAATTACTCCTGGGGTGCTCGGGACTGTATAAGATGCCGGGACCGAACCCTGGTCAGCTGCATGCAAGCAAACGCCCTCCCTGTTGTTCTACCACTCACTCTGGCCCCAGTGACTTCTTCCCAGTCCTGGTGGAGGGAAGAAGGAGGAGGGGCAGAGGAGTGGGGCCGGAGGAGGGGGAGCAGAGGGGGAGACCCTCAGGCCCAGAGCATTAACCCTGTCATCTCCGGCAGCGTGGGGTGTCGTCACTCAGGCTCAGTCCCCTAATCAGGGCTGGAGCAATGGGACATGATGGACCCTTCCAGCGCTGGGGCTGCCGCAGAAGTCCCCTTACAGAGTTCCTCCCCAGGAAGATAGGGGGCTTCCCCCTTCCACTGTCTCCTGAGGGAAATCTGTCTCCTGGGAGCTCCCATCTCAGTCTCACGAGTGCCCGTGCTAGCCTCGGGGGCAGGCGCCCTCCTGCTTCGGCACAGGACACCCCTGTACTGATCTCAGCCCAAAGACAGTTCGGAGCTTGAGGTGACCAGGGCAGAGACCCTGAGAGACAGAAGGAATGGGAGCCACAGAGAGGGGGTGGGGTGGGGTGTGAGGGATGGACAGAGAGACACGGGAATGGCAAGGGAGGTGGGCAGGTGGACTGGACACACCAAGGTGGCCTTGACACACACGAGGCCCAGGATCTACCCCTGTATCACAGTTCTCTGAGCACTGCAGGAATGACCCCCAGAAGGGAGCCAGGAGTCACCCCCGAGTCCTGTCGATGCCCACCCCTTCCCCCAAAAGAGCGAAGATATAAGTGAGACGAAGAGAACCAGTGAGAGACGTGAGACATGGAGGGATTCAGGAGGCCTGAAGGGGAGAGGGAGAGCGAGCCCTGGGATGGGGACAGCCGCGCCCGGCCACTTCCCCTAACGGGAGACAAGGTCCCCCCCCCCAACACACACCTCTGGCTCTGCCACAGATGCTGTGACCCACCCACTGCTGGGAAAGGGAGGACAGGCCTTGTCTGAGGGGCTGTGGTTCCCAGGGGGACCCTGACCTGGCCCCTTTGTTCCCCTCATGTCCCCTGGGGACTCACGGGGTCACAGTGGCCCCAGGATCCAGCCCTGACTTGGACTCTCTGAGTTGTCAAACCAGGTGGCAGAGGCCAGCCTAGAAGAACAGCCAGGCACAGTCACTCAGGGGCCGAGTGATGGAGCATTTGCCTTGAATATTGAAAATACATAAATATCCATTTCCAGGCATGGGGAGGATGGAAATACCAAGGGGCAGCCCGAGCTGTGATTTACTGGCTCTGTCCACAGCCAGGAGACCTGAGGTGGCGCTTAGATTACCTGGCCGCCACCTGGCCCCCTTTACTGCTACAGTGAGCTTGGGGGTCTGGGGATAAGGACAGCTGCCTGCAGTGGGGGTGAGGCAGGGGGGGTCCTTTGGGCATCTCCCTGATGGGGGAGGGGAGGCGTCACCTGCGCAAGCCCAGCTGTGAGTAGGGGGTGGGGAGAATCCCAGTTGACCCACCCCCAGCACTGCAACCCCCTCAGGGATGAGGTGTGAGGAGGACCCAGGCTGGAAGCAGGGGGAGCCGGGGCCAGGCAGGGTCCTCCCCTTGGGCAGGCCAGGGTCATCTGCTGGGGAGATCTGGACTGAGCCGGGCTGGCTTCTCAGAGCCCTTCCGCCCGTCTTAGAGCTGGGAAGTGCAGACCTGGTCTCTCCGCAGATGCAGAGCCTAGGTGTCTGTGCACCCTGCACACCGAAGGGAGGGGCTGCTGGATTGGGGGACCCTCTCTCCCAAGCAGAGGAACTGTTATTGGAGAAAGTGAGGAGGGAGGAACCATGAATGAAAATCTCCTGTTAGTCTTTATACCCTCTGATTGGTGGTAGAGTAAACCCACGTGTAAGGGCAGACAATCAGCAGGTGGGGGTTGGGGGGGAGGGATAGCCTATCCTGGAGTTGTTGGGGAACCAATGGGATGCCAGAGATCAAATCTGGGTTGGCCACGGTCAAGGCTAGAGTCCTACCTGCTCTACAATTGGTCTGGCCCCAACTCTCTCTCTCTCTCTCTCTCTCTCTCTCTCTCTCTCTCTCTCTCTCTCTCTCTCTCTCTCCTCCCCCCCTACCCCCAAGCTCTTGAGCACTGCTGGCTATGACTCCTCCTCCAATACAACAACAAATTCAGAAAAAGAATTGTGGCCATGAAAACCCCTGTGACTGGCTTGCCATGCTTACCCTCAGTTCACAAGGACCCCATGGGTCAGCTGGTCCTGCTCAACTTACAGGCATCTGGCGGTGCAGCAATTCTTGGTCTGCTCCTTGTGACACCACAGCTGCCACACAGTGGTCCTTGGGGTCCAGGTGGGACTTCCCCAGAGCCCACCGCAGGAGGGAGGGCAGATGGCCACCCATGGTCTGGGCTGGGTGAGTGTTAGGAGGTGTCAGGCACCGTTGACCCGAAGGTGACTTGGTGACTTAAAGCACCTGTTCTGCAAGCGTGAGGCTGAGAGTTCGGTCCCTGGTGCTACCCACATGCACTCTGCATGGTCTCAGCAACTCTAATGTCTGGGATGCTCCCGCCCCTGGGCTTATGTGACAGTGTGTGCTCTTGGGAGCACCACGGGGAAGTGTATGAGCACCAAGCCGATGTGTGACCTCATCATGGCAACCACAGCAGAGTGAGGAAGGGAAAGAAAAAGTGAGACCTGGCCGGAGAGAGAACGCAGCAAGTAAAGAACGTGTCTGTAGGCACCCAGCCCAGGTTTGATCCCTGTCACCACGCAGGGTCCCCAAAGGACCACCAGGAGTGATCTCTGAGTGCAGAGCTAGGAATAAGCCCTGAGCACCGCCTGGTGTGGCCCCAGATCAGCTTCCCTCCCCCGAAGAAAGAGAGTAAGAGGTT
Organism: Cryptotis parvus; assembly: GCA_021461705.1. Classification (NCBI taxonomy): domain Eukaryota; kingdom Metazoa; phylum Chordata; class Mammalia; order Eulipotyphla; family Soricidae; genus Cryptotis; species Cryptotis parvus. The sequence goes on along the minus strand of JAJIBD010013581.1, from coordinate 3,881 downwards.
ACAAAGACCCCACCTCCTCTGCCACCCCCAGGCTGCCTCTCTCAGCTCTGCTCTGTCTTGGTGCGACAGTGAGCAGGACCCCCAGGCCAAAGGGGCTTCCCAGCGTGTGCTCCCCCGCTCTCAGCCTTCTCTGCGCTCCCCCACCAGTCTGCACACGACTGATCTGGGTTCTATCCCAGGCACCACACGTGGTCCCTAGAGCCCTGTCAGGTACAACCCTGAGCACAGAGCCAGGAGTAAGTCCTGAGCACTGCTAGGTGTGGCCCCCAAACCAAAATAAACAATTTAGTTAATAAAACTTGTGTGAGTCCAACCCAATTGAATTTTTAAAAAATTTTCTTGGATGTGGAGAACACGCCCCTCCCCCAGCCCTCAGGCTGAGTGCGCCCCTCTGTGGGCCACTGTGGGGCTTCCATGGGGTGGGGGCCAGAGGGAGTGTGGGAGGGTCTTGGCTCCATGAGCCCTCTCCACTGCAGGCCCGTGGACCCGGTCCAGGCCACACCTTCCTGTGAGATCCTGAAGGACCTGCAGGGAAGCCTCAGGCACTCCAGCTCATTATGAAAATGGGGTCTCTGAGGACCAGGCTCCCTCCGGGCCCCCAGGTGCCTGAGTGGGAGTGTATGGGCAGGACAGCCTCTGTCCCTGTCCCTGCTGTAGGCTCAGCCCAGAGGGCGGCGGCTCAGGTCGCTCTGGTAATCGGAGCCTGCTGTGTGCCCTAGAACCCTCCCAGCCGGAGCTAAAAGCTGAGAACAGTGTGGGTCCCCCACCCCCAGTGGTGCTTCTGTGCCTGCTGGCTTCGGAGAGCTTGCTAAAAATAGCTCCCTCTGGGCTGATACTGGAACCCGGAAAATCCTTTTATGGCAGGGGAGGTCTCCAAGCCACCTCTCCCGCGTCCAGCCTGCTCCTGGGGGCCGAGGTAGGGAGACTATGGGGGGACAGAGCCCAGACTTGAGCACCCCAGACTGAGGGGGCAGAGAGAGGCCTAGCCTGTCCCCCACACCGGCTCTCACTGTTCTGAGAACTGAGGCGGCCTCTTATCCGTGAGGCTGGGTCCCTGAGGCCTGTCCTAGGTGAGCTGAAGGTACAGGGGCATTGTCCATCCCTGGTCAAGCCATCAGGTCAGCGTGGCCAGACTGATGGGGCTTTCTACACAGGGTCAACACGGGCATGAGGGGTTGGGACAGAGACAGTTACTGAGCTCAGGAGCCGGCAGCTGCTGGGGCTTAGAGAGGGTGGGGGCCCTCCTGTGAGGAGGGGGAGCCATTCAGAGGGACGGTCATTTCTCCGGGCTCCCATCAGCCCCCATCCCTCCAGGCACTGGGAGTGAGCCACTATGGATCACCGGCCATGGGGATTCCAGCTCGGGCGTCCCAGGCCAAGGCCTGCATCCTGCTCGGGCTGTCAGAGGCCAGGGGCTCTGTCCTACGTGTGCAGGTGCTGAGCTGCGGGCGGTGGTCCTGAAATGGGGTGCAGGGCGGTTTCTACAGCTTCCCGGGACCCTATGGAGTCACTGTGTGCAAGTGCGTGTGTGTGCACGTGTTTGTATATGTGCATGTGTGTGCCTTGTGTGCATGTGTGCGTGTGTGCATTTTATATGTGTGCACACACATCCTGCCGGTGTTCAGGCCCTTATCTCTGCAAGCACGCATGTGGCCGTGGAGCCAAGTCCCCACTCCCAAGACAGGCCCTTCCTGCCTCCTTCTCCCTTCTCCTCTGCGCCCCCTACCCCCGCCAGTTGGAGTTCCTGTCTCAGTGGTCCCTAACCGCCCGCCGTCTTGCCCCTCACTGGTAACAAGAGCACACTTTTAAGTGGAAAGTCCCACCACACCCTCTCTCCTGGAAACTCCCCTGTGGCCCCATGAATGCAGTGATTTTAACATCAAGGTGGAAGAAGAAACTGTTACGTGAGATTCATGATGCCCCAGGTCGAGAAAGTGGAATGAACAGCCGCACCAAAGGCAGCCTGAGGCCCATCCGGGGGCCCGGCTGCCGCCTGAGAAAACCCTCCTGCCCCGGCCCAGGTGGGGGAGGAAACCACAGCCTGCAAACGTACTGAAATGAGGGCCAGAGCAGCGTTGGCAGCTGCCCACAACAGCGTTGGTGATGCCCTGGTCTCCGAGCCGCAGCCCCCAGCCAGCTGCTGGCACTGTGAGGAGGGAACTCGGGGGACCAGCTCTGGGCGATGGACACAGGGTCTGTTGTTGGTGTCCACTCTGTCCTTGCTCAGATGCCGCCCCAGAGCAATGCAGCCTCTGTGGGTCCCCATCACATCCAAACCATCCTGTCTTTTTCTTTGCCTTCTGAAAATGACCTCAGCTACCTGGAAGCAGGTTCACGTGTGTGTGTGTGTGTGTGTGTGTGTGTGTGTGTGCGTGATGCGTGTGCGTGCGTGCTGAATTTATTGTTTTATTACATTTATTGGTTGCTTACAATAATACAATTTTGATTATAAGGCTGACTCAACATTTTGTTTTTTGTTTTTTGAGCCCTTGCAGCCGCTAGGGGACTAACCCGGCTCTGTGCCCAGAGGTGACTCCTGGTTCTGCTCCGGGGATTCTGCCTAGTGCCGGGATTGAACTGGCATCAATTCTGTGCCAGGCAAGAGCCCTGGACTCTGAATTCTCTGATATGGAGCCGTCATCTGCAAGCCTATCCTGCCCACACGCTCTGCCCTGTCCCGGCCTCTGGTGCTCATCACTTGGCTAAATTTTAGGTTTCTTAGCTCCTTGTCTCTGGGTATAGAGTTTTGTTTCTGTCGGTATAAACTCAGTTCTTCCGCCCAACCTTGACCTCTCTTGGGGGTGTAATCTGATGAAGGCTTATGATATGTCATCCTGCAAATGGACAGACCCAGTGTGGCCAGGCCCGGGTCAGGCGTAGCTGCCCATCTCTGGGTCTGTTCTCCAGCTCCAGGTCTGGGCTCTGCCGTGGGAAGGCAGAAGAGGAAGAACCAAATAAGAACCACACACTGACTCTGAGGTGCTTCTGGCCCAAAGGGACACAATGCTTCTGTGACAGTCCCGGACCGAAGGGCTTCCCGGGGGTACCCACAGGGCAGAATCAGAAATCTTGGGAACCATGGTAGTTATGGACATGACTGTCAATATGTCTTTTACTTTACGTGGGTTCCCCTCCATGGGTGCTGGGGCAGGGGTGAGCCCTCAGCAAAGCTCAGCCCCAGTGACAGGGTCTGATGCCTCAGTGCTTGGACCCCAACTTACATTCTCCAGCCGGCCTTAATGGGAGGCTGGACCATTCTAGAGACCGAGGCCGGCTGGGATCCGTCCTTCTTTTTTACCCAGTTTGACAAGACTGGCCTGAGTCTTGTCCTGAGCTGAGTGCTGCTCAAACCACGAATAACTCACCTCATTCAAAGTATAAGCATTTCTTTTTCTTTTCTCTTTTGCTTTTTGGGTCACACCTGATGATGGTCAGGGGTTTTTTTTGGCTCTGCAGTCAGGAATTATTCCTAGCAGTGCTCAGAGACCATATGAGATGCCGGAGAATAGAACCTGGGTTGGTTACATGCAAGACAAATGTCCTGCCCGCTGTGCTACTGCTTCGCCCCCAGTGTGAGCATTTCTTAGCTTCCTGTGATGTGGCCAACTTTTAGGTTGGGACCCCAAACCATGGGACTTGCCTTCAAGGAGCCACAATCTAGAATGGGCGCTGTAATAGGGACACACGTGCCTGCAGGCCCGCACTGTGTAGGGTGAGTGCCTCTGGTGGCTGGACAAGGGTTCAGGGAATCTTACACACCTATAAGATTCTGTACCTCCTGTCTCCTTTATGTGCTGAAAGTCAGGACATGGGCGAAATCCTGTATTTTTTTGTACTGGGCAAGAACAGCGCACCAGATCTTGATTGCAGTATATCAATTT